>VHZZ01004369.1:82391-92814 GCA_009801015.1 Silene noctiflora | reverse complement strand
TCTTGAGCTATAACCACAAGGATGATCAAAGAAACCCAAATATCCAACTTAGGATATCTCCTTTGGTGAGCACCCAAGACTAACCCAAATTTGTCATAAATTATTAACTAGATAATATAAGGACAATATGTTTGTATAATATAACTAATATTATTACTATAATAATATTAAATAATGTGTATTATTATTTATGTTTTTGATGAGGTTTTATATGATCAACTATTTGATCAACTTTTATGATGAAGAAGAGAGGAAAATCCTTATTTTTTTTTGTCTCTCAAAAATCGGCCAAATAAGGGTGATGTAGTGTTTTTTTTTCTCAAAAAGTCATCCCTCACATGTGTGTAATAGTACCCTATTTATAGGGGTTTGAAATGTAAACAATTGATTTTACACCAAACATTAGATAATAGGCTTTAGCCTAATCACATGGACATTACAACCATGTGATAAATCGGTCCATTGCGATTTCCGACATTTGCGACATTTGTCCCACAAACGTTTATAAGACTTATATTTAATTATCTTATATAATTAAATATTAATTTAATTATTTAACACTTAAATATTATAAATTAACAAATAATGNTATAAATTAACAAATAATGCACACTTAACTATTAAGTGACATTTTACCATTTTTTTCAATATAAAATGTGTCTTATAATTAATTATTAGTTAATTTTTACAACTTATTGTAAATTCTATTAACTAATAACCTCCGATCATAACATACACACATATATCGTAATATTATAAATAATTAACTATTAATCACTAAATTATTAATTATTTATTAATCAATTATCAAATAATTGAATAATAAATCTCTTTTGGCCCGAGGTCGTAACTCGTCATCAATAATAAATACACTTGGCTTAATGAAGTCATTTTATACAAAAACACTAATTATAGATTATATCTCATATAAATAATTAGTTTACTACTAGTTTAGATCCCGCGCAATGAATGCGTTGTATTTATAAAGTTTTTATTTTTATATTACTTAATCATGCTAAATTAATTCTTCATTAATTTTTCATATTTCACGTTAGTATTTGATACGAGAAAAAAAATTGAATTGTAAAATAATAGCGGTATCTCATTAATTGTTCATTTTTCTCGTTATTGTATTTTATTTCGAGAAAAAAAATTAAAAGTGAAAATTAATCCAAGTGAATTGATTAATGTCCTGAAATGTATTTTTTTAAAAAGTATTTTTTATACCACAAAACTAACCATTCCAATTTATAAAGTATCTCAATTTTTTTTGTCATGAAACTAATCAAAACAATTTAGAGTTTTGATTATACATAGTATGAGTCAAGCCATTCTCAAATAATAGAATCAATACATAAAAGATTTAATTTTTTATAGTTTTATATTATTTATATTTTAATTAAAATATTATAGTTTAGTGTTTAGTGAAAATTAAATAATTTGATGAAAATATTAATTTTAATGAAAAGAATTATATAATGAAATACATTTAATTATTAATTTTCTTATTTAGTGAATACAATTAAATTATTAATAGTTTCCTTATTTGAAAAGATGCTTTTTGGAGAGAAAATTTGTGAGTTTACCTATTCTTTTAGTAGATAGGGGATTTTGGTATCGTCCTATAAGTGTGACCAAAAGGGATCACTTAATCACCGCCGTCTTACGACAGTAACGTCAAACTCTAGTCAGCCGAGCGTTACCGATTTACGTTGATCAATTGACAAATAAATAATTCCTGAAATTCCTTTTACGAGATTTATTATGTAGACGCACTTATTGTGGAAGACACTACTCCAACACATCACCCAGGAGAGGGATATCAGGCTAGGCCTATCAGGATGGCCTAATCATGATACAGGATAGTAGAAGTAAACATTGGATACTATAAGTAATGAACATGTGTTGGAATAAGGGTTAGAAAATTAGCTCTTATATTCATGGAAGACCAAGTCCACAAGTCATACTCTCAAGGGAAGGCCACAGAATAACAATGTGAATGCAAGGAACGGGTCAACAACAACCAAGAGCACGATTGCCTATTATCAAGCAACAAACTCCACATTTGAAGCCAAAGAACCGTTACAAGATTGAAGCCTATAAATAGCAAAGTCACACACTAGAATACACACACAACATATACTCCATACGTTCATACTATCATTGTATCCGACAAGTCTCAATCATACTTAGTGAAAATTCTCTCCTGGCTTGGTGCCCGTGGTTTTTTCCCATCTTATAAGGGTTTTCCACGTATAAATCTCTGTGTTATTTTTTTCTTAATTTGTCGTTTTATATTCATCATATTCTATTCAGGCAAAGTAAGTTAAGCTAGATGACCCTGCAACATCTATTCAGGCAAGTGATTTCCCTCCAGGAAATATTCCTAAAACAATTAGCGCCCACCGTGGGGTAATCTAGTTCAGAAACAATCAAAAATCAAAAACAAAACCAAAAAACTCAACCCACAAAAGATGACAGGAGACAATATAGAACAACAACTAGTCGCAACCAGACAACAACTATTAGAAATGGAGGCACTCAAGGAGAGAATGACCCAGGCGGAAGCAGAGGTTCAAAACCTGAGAGAATCGGAGTCAAGCCTGAAGCAGAGATTGGAAAATAAGCCGTTAGGCTCAAATTCCAAGATCCAGCTTGTTTTCTTCAATAATAAAGAACATAGACTTCTCCAATTTTGGAAGTCCTAGTCCTACAAAGAACAAGGCTGCAAATCTGGATTCAGATGAGGATATTCATGAAGAAACAAAAGATTCGGACAGATCATGGGCAGTAATTATGATGGCTGTGGTCCAGGATATCCAAAGACTCCCTGAGAGATATGCTGACTCACCTTTCGTTTATGAGATACCAAAGGTGGATTTGCCCTAAAAGTTTGTAGTACCATCAATGAGAACATATGATGGGACTGCAGATCCTCAGAATCATGTGGCGTTCTACAAGCAGAGAATGCTAGCAGCATCAATACCAAATGAGCTAAGACAACTATGCATGTGCAAGGGCTTCGGAACAACCCTGACCGTACCTGCCCTGCAGTGGTACATCCATTTACTAAATGGAAGCATCAAATCCTTTGCCGACCTGGTGAACACATTCAATCGACAATTTACCAATAGCAGGGAACTTGAGAAGCGGTCGAGTGATCTGTACAGGGAGAAGTTGTAACACCCCCATACCCCGAGGTACCTTACCAAGGACTACCTTAGGATGTCAGGATGCTACCATCTCGGTTACCCGAGGTAGTGAACATCATAGAAACCATAATGAAACATAATATAAAGTTTAACTTATTAAAACGGTTACAACTCCAACAATACCAATACAAAGCCAAGTCCCAAAACTGTGATAAAGAATTTAAAGACAAAACAAGCGAAAGCTAAACTACTAAACAACTGTGATTACTCGGCCCTGCCAATCCCCGCAGCATCATCAACCATATGAGACATTATCACCTGCTAAACCAACTGCTCACCATCCCCGAATGGATCACCACAGTTTTGAAAACAGAAACGGGGTCAGTCAACTGTACAATAACATACAATATCATTACATAAAAAGAATATCCAATATAACCAGAAACCACCACCTCCAAACTTCATAGTAACCAGTAACCGACTACACACCAAGGTGAGTAACCCTGCTAGATTACCCATCGCAATAGGTAGTCCACGCCGCCAGTGGGGACTGCAACCTTACCACCAAAATCCCCGCTCACGCATCAGCGAACCCAGTCCATTAATGTGCACATCCTCCTTACACCAAGAGAATGCAAGAGGCGAACAATGTAGGTGAGACCATCTCTCGCAATGGCTCACAAACCCATCTCCAAACTCCAGCAACCACAACCATACAATAATTATAACATCCATATAACCATCATATCATGAACATATCATAAATAGTACAAAGATCATCACATAAATCATACACTATTCCACAACCAACTGAGCAGGGAAACCTTACCTTTTCGCAGTCCGTTATATCGCAGCCAATCATACGAACGCACTATGAGTAACACATCGTCACCTACAAACACGATAAACAACAATCAACGACGCATAAGATGACCAACATTCTAAACCCCCAAAACTCCCAAATTAGGGTTTGTTAAAACCCCTAATGACAACCATAAACCGACTAAGAAGAATGCTAAAGACTTACCGATGAAATCGACACAAAAGACGAGATGTAAAGACTCACGATTGATCAACCCTAGTCTTGGAGATGATTGGGATGATTCGAGAAGTTGTGGCGTACTTTGGATTTTAAGAAAAATCTTAGGAACTGATTTAGAAATGCCTAACACTCCCTTTTATACTGCTCTAATTATCTTAATCAAAATCGTGGAAAAACCCATAAGGAACCGGACACTCGGTCGAGTACGAGACACTCGACCGAGTAGGACAAACTCGATTGAGTGCAGGATACTTGATCGAGTAAGCCACACTCTACTGAGTGCTAACTCACTCGCCTGAGTTCACAACAAACAGAACTCTGACAGAACACCCACATCAGCTACTCGGTCGAGCACCTCATAGTTGGTCGAGTAGCCTAAGACCATAAATCTGATGTAGTACAGTCTTCCCTCCTTAAAAAGAAATTCGTCCCCGAAGCTCAAACTCATAACTGAAATACATGCACTCCTACCACCCCATTATCCAACACCACTCAAAAACTCACCTTCCATCCTAGACACTAACTCACCCAACCAAGTCTATCTCAGCAACGCAACTCACAACATTGCCCTATCTAATTCCACGATTACAATTCCTCAAGCGAGAACGTCTACCAACATGAAATGTTATATTATACCACCCTTAAAATGAACTTTGTCCTCGAAGTTTACTCACACCCATGATCATCGCCACTCACAACCGTCAACACTATTGCGTTCATACCTACTTACAACCTTACTCCATAATCATGCATACTACTACAAAAACCGTCATTACTTTAATAATATCAACCACAAGTCTATCCTTATTCTTCACCAAGACTCAGCCTTCCAAATATACGGCAACATGCATAACCATCAAAATTTTTTTGTCGTATCCTACCACTCTTAAGATAACCGTTACATCCTTGTAACCCAACTTATACAACATCCTTAGCGATTCCTTCCCATTATCACCATCTCATATTACTGACAACCGACCATAACTCCCACATCGATAACTAATCCCATATCTAAGACCCCCTCTCTCTCTAACAACTCTCATACCCCTAATCATTCTGCACACCGTCTAACCTTTACCACAAAATCCTCAACGTAGTCACTACTTCAACTCTTCATCACTACCGTATGACCATATTTTTCTCTATACACGCACTTATCCCCACAGTCATAGCTCACGATCCACAATTGTGACACGCATACTAGATCCTCAAAGCTCACTCTTTACTGTCGCCTAACTCTTCCATAACTTAACATGACACAAACTCTTAACTCCCCATACTTACTTTCCCGATAAGGATTATGAACCACCTGCAGCTTTCAGCTCAGTACACACATGCTCCACCAATTACTTGCCACAACTATGTCAACAAATGCTTGATCTAACATAAGATAAAACGTACTCCAACAACTTCCCATGACTATGTTTCACCAACAATATATCATTGTAACTATGACAATAACGACCACAAGCCGAAAATCACAGGAAGCAATAGAAAACAAAATAACAACCTATATACCCATACTAAACTGACATACTCTTTCAAAACTTCGTCTCATAAGTATCCCACCTACTCCACCAAACCGATGACGGCATTGCAACACCGCCACTAACCGTCGCACCACAGCGCGAAAGTACCTGCATCGCAACACGGAGTACCGTGATCGGATCTCAACCCGGAACACCACAATCACATTACCAGGAAAACAGAGTCTCAACAGAACGATCATCTCACAACTCACCCAACCACCCATTACTTTTTCCGATATCGTCTCACTGGATCACAGAACACCACACATTACACGGAATAACCAAATAACAACTTATGAATATCATACCGTACAACTACTTATGAGGTCAGAACCTCGTACCATCACTTACACACACATCGTAGACCCATAATCAAACTAACTAGCCAATCCTGATCACGTAAGTTATCACTTAACAAAAGATATCTCTCACACGAGGACAAACTCATATGACCTTCATAACACCTTTTTCCAACACGCATAATTACCACCACCGGACCAATGTGACGATATAACCAAAAATCAACTTTCGATCACCGCTCTCTATCTCAACACCTCATGATCCCTCACAACCATGAATACCAATTTCCTATAGCAAATCCATTAACCATATCACCCTAATATCCATGCTAATTCTGTCCGTGATCATTCTACTCACTTAACTTACCACTAAATTCTCATATCATGCAAATACTCTCTAGCTCCTTACTCCCTTAATTCATCAAAACTCATGACCGACATGTTATCCTACAACTCTTATATACCCTTAACTTATCCACTCATGACACTACCCTACATCTCCATGATTCCTTGCTTTCATGTCCCACAACTTTTATGAACATACACTCGACTCACTACCATCCCACTTGTCCCATCTTACTTGACAACACCCATAATCCACTCAACTCATTACTCCTATTACCCAACTCTTTAGTAATCCAGTTATCTCCCCATGGCTCCAAAACTCAAATTCCATTAATTTGTATCAGTAACTTCTCATTCTCCCTTATCGATAACTTATCTCCACATACTACTCGCCCATACTCACCACCAATAACTTCACACTTTCCAAGGATTATTTTTTAATCAACTACACCTTTCCTTAATATCTTCAGAACCATAATTCATCTCATGTCGTTACCTTCCCAAAGAACTACACACTAGGCCCGCCTCTTAATAATCCAAATTCCCAGTCACAACCATTACATACAAATCCACACTGCGGCATCCATCGGTCTAAGCTCACACAACACCCTTCTTTTCCATTTTCTGTCACGACGTTCCATTAGACATATTCTTAACCAATATAGTCGTAATCATCTTCTTCCAAAATCCTTATATATCCCAATTTATCACAATCCACATCCCTTAGTCCAAACTTTTCATTTTCACCCTCTTCGGACTTACATTACTAATCACATCACCACTAAACCATATACGCATATCATTATATTACTCAAGCTCATGACTATACCACTCACCGTACCTCACAAAATGTGCTCATTGCCTAAATAAACTCATCACTTCGCTTTCTCTCTCCCCAATCCATCACAACCACGTGTAACCACATGTCCTCTCCACCAAATTCATACCCATCGTAAGGTTGTACTCTCCACGTCATAGAATTCGGTAACTTACGCATCAGGACTAACACATAAGTAAAAGAATACTTTAAGACTGAAGACAATCGTAAGCACACAGCTTACGACTCAAAACAGACATATATCCACCTAGGAAGGGCACTTGATCAAGTGCCAAGGACACTTGGTCGAGTCACAAATGTACTCGGTCGAGTTTAACTGTTCCGAAACCTGACCATAAAATACCAGAAAACGCACTCGGTCGAGTACATCACACTTGTTCGAGTGACTTGCACACTCGGTCGAGCCAAAAAAACTTACAACACTTCTGCCCAAAAACTTAATTTTACCCACTAGGTCGAGTGTCGGGGACTCGGTTGAGTACTCCGTACTCGGTCGAGTTCCCCTCACTCAATCAAGTCATGCCATTCTCAAACTGCCCCCATGCTTATACAAAAATATAAATCATGCATATAGTCTTAACATGTTACTAATTCCATAGCAGTACTTCATCCAACACATTAAATAACTCATCTCATATCCATGTGCTTCACTATTCTTTATACAGCTCATACATGTAACATCCAACAGTACAGAAGAAACATATAAGCAAAACATGTAAGCATACAACGACCCTTGACACCCTATAGTGACCAGTTCAAAGTTGTAAAGGCATGTGCGATTTTAGAACGTCTCTTAAAACCTTTACGGTAGCTCTAAACAACTCCTACCCGAGTTCATTTATTTAGACACCCTATGTTCATTGGTTCATTTGTTTTAGGTTCCAAAATCGCCGCTCTGATACCACTTTGTAACACCCCATACCTCGAGGCACCTTACCAAGGACGACCTTAGGATGTGAGGATGCTACCATCTCGGTTCCCGAGGTAGTGAACATCATAGAAACCATAATGAAACATAATATAAATTTTAACTTATTAAAACGGTTACAACTCCAACAATACCAATACAAAGACAAGTCCCAAAACTGTGATAAAGAATGTAAAGACACAACAGGCGGAAGCTAAACTACTAAACAGTTGTGATGACTCAGCCCTGCCAATCCCCGCAGCATCATCAACCAGATTAAACATCATCACCTGATAAACCAATTGCTCACCATCCCCGAATGGATCACCACAGTTTTGAAAACAGAAACGGGGTCAGTTAACTGTAAAATAAAATACAATATCATTACATACAAAGAACATCCAATGTAACCAGAAACCACCACCTCCAAACTCCATTGTAACCAGTAATCGACTACACACCAAGGTGAGTAGCCCTGCCAGATTACCCATCGAAACAGGTCGAGCATCCCATACTCGGCCGAGTAGCATAAGACAATAAATATGATGTATTATAGAAGCAGAAACCAGAATAAGCACTCAGGACTTTTTTGGCTAGATTCAACAAAGAGAAAGCGTTCATTCCAAGGTGTGAGGGTCCTTTTAGATGAAGGAAGTTCAGTTAACTTGATAATGTTGGACGTCCTGAAAGCTATGAAGATCAATGAGGACCAAATTACAAAAAAGACCAGTGTCCTGGTCGGATCCAGCGGTGAAACCAGGAATACCCTTGGAGAAATCCAGTTACCAACCTACACTGAAGGAGTTGCGTCTTTAGAGAACTTTGGGGTCTTAGACTGCCTGTCCTCTTATAACGCCATCCTGGGAAGCTCATGGATTCACAATTTGAAAGCTATTCCTTCAACATATCATTAGTGTGTCAAAATCCCAACTGAATGAGGGATATCAACAATCAGAGGTGAGCAAAAATCCGCCCAGGAGTGCTACACTGAAGCACTCAAGCCTTCCAAGGCAAGTAAGTCTCTCGTCTAGCAATTACAATATCCTGTCAGGAGTAACTATGTAGCACAATCACAGACGGAGACCGACCAGGTAATTTTAGACCTCGAGTACCCTGACAGGTATGTATTGGTTGGATCAGATGTCCCTGACTCAGTCAGGCCAGGTTTGGTAAGTTTTTTTAAGAGTAAATCCTCTTATTTCGCATGGTCTCATTTTGATATGACCGACATTTATGCTGAGTTTATTACCCATAAACACAATATTGACACATCCTTTAAGCTTGTGCAGCAAAAGAGACGCAAGTTTGCCCCTAAGCGGAATATGATTATCAATGAGGAGGTAGACAAACTCTTGGACATGGGAATGATCAAGGAAGTCATTTACCCTGAATAGTTGGCCAATGTCGTGGTAGTATAGAAAAAGAATGGGAAATTGAGAGTCTGTGTAGACTACAGAGACCTGAATAAAGCCTGCCCAAAAGATCCATTCCCACTGCCACATATAGATGCTATGGTGGATGCGACAACAGGGCACGAAATGTTAACATTCATGGATGCTTCCAGTGGATTCAATCAAATCAAAATGCACCAAGCGGACTAGGAACACACTGCCTTCATCACTGAAAGAGGGATATACTGCTACACTGCAATGTCGTTCGGTCTGAAGAATGTAGGGGAAACCTATCAACACCTCGTTAACACAATGTTCAAAGAACAAATTGGAGATACGATCGAGGTCTACATGGACGATATGGTAATCAAATAAAAAGATATTGTGGACCACGTAAAAGTTCTAGAGGTAGCATTCAAAATCTTGGAAAAATATAACATAAAGCTAAACTCTTCCAAGTGTAACTTTGGTGTGTTAGCTTGAAAATTCTTGGGCTATATGGTAACCTAGAAAGGAATTGAAGCAAGCCCTGAGCAGATAAGAGTTATCCTGGAGCTAGAATCACCAAAGTCAGTCAAAGACATACAAAAACTGACAGGACGAGTTGCAGCCCTGAATAGATTCATATCTCGGTCTTCTGAGAGATGCAAAGCATTCTACAACCTGATCAGGAAAAACAAGCAATTCCAGTGGAGGCCTGAACATGAAGCAGCCTTCCAGGACCTTAAGACTTACCTCTATTCTCCATCACTGGTGGCCAAGCCAACCAAGGGAGAACCCCTAACAGTATACCCGTCAGTCACTAAGACAACAATAAGACTTTGGTCATTAACAATTGATCACTGTAAGACGGTTTCAAATACTAATCTTGATTACTCTATCGTGAAAGACAATTTCCAATTCTCCTTACAACTAGTCAA
>VHZZ01004368.1:90269-101169 GCA_009801015.1 Silene noctiflora | reverse complement strand
CAAGGTTCTCCCAGCCACATTACATCGAAATAAACATAATTAAGCACTTTAAACATAAAAAACATACGTTATAGTCACGATCAACTTAGCATATGATAAGATAAATGAGCTATAACATGTGATAAGCATATGGAATCGACAAGAACCCAAGGCATATGAAACATTCATAAATGATAATCCGACTAAAGCATTACAAATGAAGTCACGACTACAAGCCAATATAGATGTCACAAAACATGGATATCAAAGGGCCAACAACATAATACATATGAGTGAAAACCGTAGCCATTACTTTTGAAATCTTTTAGCAAACAAGCACGGGACGTGACTACTAACGTCACATGCGTACTTATGGCTTGCATCTCACCATAAATACGAATGGGAGCATCAATCCCGCCAACCATATCGATACTAGGTGGCTTGCATCTCACCCCCTAGTGCCGATATGATCCAAAGCAAGACAAACTCAAATGTAAGATGACACGTGCTCTACTAAAACACACAAGACCTTTTCTACTCTAGACCCAACTCCACTCAATAGGACAAACGGTCCTAGTCTAAACCTGGCCAGACTATCGAAGGATAACGTCCCTCGAACGACATACGACTAATGGTCGTATCCAAGACTCGGACACAAACAGCAACCGAGTACCCCATGTTAGACAAACGGCCCTAAGGGGGCGGAAATCTAAGAGCAAACCCGCACTAGGCTAACGGCCAAAGATGGGCGTAGGATACAATGTGCAAGAATCAGGCAACATGACAATTCACAAGAGAAAACTCGCATCAAATGATATACATACTCGAAACATGATGATAATTGCACAAACGGTACAAGTTTAGCTCATACATGATCATGATACTCTCTATCTAAGACTCGGGCACAAACGGTGACCAAGTACCCCACATTAGACAAACGGTCTAAGAAGGCGGACATCTAAGAGTATACCCACACTAGGCAAGCAATCAAAGATGGGCGTAAGATAAGATGCACAATAATCGATCAACTCAATCAAGTAGTAAAGATCACTCTCATTATAAGGGATTCATACTTTAATCATGCTAACAAATGCATCAAATGAATACATGAGTATATTAGCTTACGCATAGTTTTTACGTAATATTTCATGTGAAAAGATGTAAACAATCCATACTTTCACCATTCGTATAACATATGAGTGAATAAGGAAAGAAATAAGGAATTAGGGGCTCACAGCCGGTCCAGGGGACCGGCTGCCAGCCAATCGGCTGGCAACCCAACCAAAATCCGAATTTGACAAAACATAACAGAATGTTCCCAACCGGCCTATGGACCGGCCGCCGGCCAACCGGTTGGGACACCATGCTAAACCAAATTTTTCCAAAAACATAACATAAACCTATGGATAAAAGGTTAAAAGATGTATTCTCATTTAAAAATGTTTAAAGTTGTATTCTCATTTAAAAATGTTAAAAGATGTATTCTCATTTAAAAATGTTTAAAAGGTTAACAAATGCATCAAACCTAAAATTTTATTATTCTAATTAAGTTAGGAAAATTGTAAATAATTAATTTTATTTTTTACTTCTAATAGAAAAATCGTAAGTAACTAATTAACTCCTAATGCTAATAGAAAAAGCTTAAATAATTTATTGTAAGTGTTTTAAAAAACTTGGAGACTACCACGTCGCTCGAAAAAAACCTCAAATATATATTTATATTGATTTTATCTCCTATTTTAGCTCGGTTTTATATGCTATTTGCACTAATTCTAGTATTTATTTGAGCTAATCTTGTGTTCTACTTGTTTTACTTGTACTTAACGTATTTTGTAGGAAATATAGCTTTTGTTAGCTAAATCCCGTCAAAAGAGCAAATATCGAGTTCACAAAGCTAAGTGAAAATTGGATTGGATCATGTTTGATCATACAAGCTCAAGGTGATGAAGAAATGATCAAGTATTGGAAGAAATGGCCCAAGCAATTATCCACGACAAATGTAAACAATTGGTTAGATGAAGCCCAAGAAGTAATCCAAGATTGGATGTGGAAAATGCACTTACGATCCCTCAAATATTTCACAAACAAAGCATTTACCTGGGTGATTAAAGGAGACTTAAATCCTAAACTTTGGATTCTTAAGTCATTTATTATGGCCTTAAAGCCATATACCGGAAATCCCACGTCCTCGATCGGGGTTGACCTAGCCTAGGATTCTTTTTGTTCTTTACATTTCACCTTGTAATCACAATAAAAGGAGGGCTAACCCCGACCTTTACACACACTCTTACACATACAATTCTCATTTTCTATATCCTCACTCTCTCTAATTTTCTCTTGTATTTCCTTAAGTTATTAGCATAGTTTACATTTTGTATCCAAACTTTTAGTTCTTAATATAATTCAAGTTCAAGTTCAAGTTTATTGTTCTACATTTACAATTCCATTTGGTAATTCTTTTCCTTCTAGTATTTCATTATTGTTTCCATTAGTTAGTTTATTTAGTTTTTCTATTTCCATTTTGTTATTTAGTTATCATTTAGTTATTAGATTTCTTTATTCACTTTAGTAATCAAAGTTTCATTTATATGCAAATTACATTTTTCATACTAGTTATCATTAGCATTAAAATATTAATTGGTCATTTCATCTATAACATTTAGTTTATTTCATATTTGCATTTTCCTTATTTCCTTTTAATTATTATAATCATTTCATTATGTTTATGCACTTCATTTCATACTTAGTTTTTGTTATTTGCATAATGAGTAGTTTAATTTTGTCTAGGGAATAAGGGGAGCCATGCATTAGTTATTTACATCATGTTAGTTTAGTATGTTTAATCATTGCATATTTGTCGCTACATATGTATGTTCTTTGTTTGTTACTCTTTGGTAATTGATCACTGCATTAGATTAAATTTGTTAATACAATTTATAAGTCTAGAGGCACAGACTTGTATTAGACTAAACATTTTGTATTAGATTGACCTAACCAAAGCGAGAGTTCGTTAGGACCCGACCTAAGGCTTGACACTAAAATCAAGAGGTGGGTGTCTCTAGGCCTAGGCATTTATCTTTTATTACGCATTTCTAATCTAGCATGAACCAATTATCTATGCATGTGTGACCCGATCCCCTAGACATTCTTCCATTTATATTGTTTACATCTTAATTACAATCTTGTTAATCACCAATCTCAAACCAAAAAAAAGTAACTCGACCTAGATAAGACCAATTCATAGCAATTCACAAGGTAGACGAGTTTCTCTCCATGGTTTGACCCCTATTACTACATTCTTGTGCTATTAGGACAATTTATCTTTGCATAGGTGTGCGACCGCCTATCAAAAGTATAAACATATTTAGGGAAATTTTACGTTGTATTTCCGAGAGGTTAGGTTTTCTATTTTGTATCCCTACATTTTTCATATTCTATGGTGTATCCTTAAATTTTATAGTTATTATGCTTCCCCTAACCTCCTTCAACTCTCCATTAACTTTTTTTCCTTACGAAACACACCTCATTCAACCTTCATTCCCAATTTCTCATCCATTAACGCCGCGCCACCCCCCTATATAAGAAGTATCACGAATTACGTTCATAAGAACAAACTATTCTAAAATCTCGTTTATGGAACATGACATGATAATGAAGGTTTCATGAATTATTAGATGGGTTCAATGACAATTTGATGGATTAATAGGTGATTCTGCAGGTTAATTGGTAAATGAGTAATTAGCTGGTATTTGGAATGGTAAATGGGTGGTTTGATAGACCAAGTAACAAACAAAGTTAGCGAAAATAATTAATAAATAAAGTGATAACATAGACTATTTTTTAAAGTTTAAAGGTACACCGTAAGATTTTAAAAACACGGGAGTACAACTTAAAAACCGAAAGACTCGAGATATATCATAAAATTTCCCAAAAAAATTAAAATCTAATATAAACAATAGTAAAAAAGGCCTCTAGTTGGCATCAGCCCATCATCCTACTACTCACGCAAAGTAGCATGGGCTAGTGGACACAAGACAACAAAAGTTGGAATTAAAAAGCTCAAAATTCTCTTTTTTTTTGTTCTCTACGTGTCTCTGTTTACCCTCATCCTCGCCTCCTACTTTTCATACTCAATTTGGCACCACATTCTCTGTAGTTGTAAGCTTGTAAGGAAAGAAGACTTTGTTTTGTTAGTATTAGTTATTAAAATCTTACCTTTTAGGAAATCGTTCGCAAAGTAAAGAAAATAAAGGGGTTTTTCTATGTGATACTCTTATATTTTTTCGAATTTTATGTGGTATCCTTAGGTTTTTGAAAACACGAGTGATACCCATAAATTTAGTACAATGTTCTCCCTAAACTACTAAAAATCAAGTTTTTAAACAGTTAAATTTTGTAAAAAAAAAATATGTTTACGATTGACTAGACGATATTTATGTTAATTACATGACAAATTATTGTCAAAAAACCAATTGAAATTAAACATGCATAAAATAAACATTTAAAAGAGGCGGGTTAGAGCATTTTGGGTATTTTAACATGCTTTTATTAAGTTTAGGGGTACCACTAATATTTTTGAAAAGCGATGGGTAGCACGTAGAATTCGAAGAAGTAAAACAATACGATGTAGCAAAACCCAAAAAAAAAAAATTAATACTATGTTGCTCCTTAAATTTAAACGTCTTATCCAGAATGACCCCGAGAGAGAGAGAGAGAGAGCATTCGAATGATTGTTGCTGCCATTAATTTTTGTGCATTTTGACTATGAAATCAAATTAATTGAAACAGAGGGAAAATTCATAGCGAGCGAATGATACTAATAACCAGCCACAAACGTCAGGCACAAAAATTGACCTGGTTTCTACGAAGAAAAACAAGGGCCCAGAGGATGGGAATGGATTGAGGACAAGGAATATTCATGACATAGTTGATATTCTGAAACTTGATATTGAAGAGGAGGATGAAGATGAAGAGTTAAATATGATTGAGAATTTAGAAGAAATACGCAAACAATTTATGCCTGGGACGAAAACAGAGTATAAAATTTCAGAAGAAGCTTTGCAATTATCTTAGGAGGATGTCTCATGCAGGAGCATTAGGAGATAATGAGTAATTGATATGTCGAGATATTTCAAAGATGATTGAAAGGTTTAAGATTGATTCGAGACAAGTAAACGTGGTAATTTGAGAAGAAATCAGTCAGAAATGAACACTCGCTAGGACTGTTCATGTAACACACCCATTTACCCAGCCAAGGTAAACGGGGTGTTACCATCTCGGTCTCCCGAAGTAGTGCATCAAATACATCAATTAAGAAACATTATTTAAAGTCCAAAGTTTAATGTCTTAAATATACACAAACCAAGTCTCAAAACCTCAATTCCAAATACAAGTCTTAACTAAAGTAGGAAAGCAAAGTCATTCTACTAAATCGCAAATGAACTAATATAAGCTAAACTCTAGTTGTCATGGCAACTCGTGTAACACCCGCACCTTTCTTAATCATAATTATAATTAATTTTAATATTTTAATTATATTAATTAAGTTTAAAAATTATTTTTCATAAAATATAATTTGAGAGGTATAATAATTATACCAATGTTAATATGTTTCGTCTCAAAGTATAGTAGCCTAGAGACGTAGATTTCAATAGAAACCGACCCAACTTGAGTTAAGCTTGGGCCTAGACTATGTAATGGGCCTATTTAATCCTTCCTCCTCTCAAACCCTCATTTTCACCTCACAAGAAAGCCGAGAAACTTCCTCTCAACCTCCATTAAACACCATTTTTCATTTGGAAGCTTAAAACTTACATAATTCACCCAATTCTCAACCAAATTCCTTCATTTTCGCGCCAAATTCCTTCCTCTTCTCATCCTCCATATTTTTAAGTAAGAAAGATACTTCCTTGATTGATAAATCTCAGAATTTGTCTTTCTAGAGTTTGCCAAAACTAACACTTTTATGAATTTTGTGTTTCTAGGAAGGAACTTGGACGACCCGGAGGCGGACTCGTACGAGATTGACGATTCCTTAGAATATTGAAGTGCAAATAAGGTAATGGTGATATGTTACTCGACATTACTACAATTTATGTGCTTTTTATGTGAAGGGTTTAGTCTTTACTTGTTTAAAGTTGGTAAATTCACTTGTTTGACATGCTTCTTGACAAATTGGTTAGTAATTGTGGTTGTCTTGAAATTATTGAACAATTTTAGACATGTTAATCCATATCTTGTCTTATGGTTGTGTTGGATTAATTTCATGAGATAATTATTGGGTGGAATATTGTATTCATGTCATGTCCTATGAGTATTTATGTCATGAAATTGTTAGAGGGAATTATTTGTATGAAAACAATGGAGGAAAGCGAGTAATTTGAATATGTAAATAATTGATTTTCCGTCTTAAAAATGCTCCCTTTTTTCATGTATTATCGATGTGGTAAGACCCTTGGTGGAAATATTGAAAATTGGAATGATTTGGGTAACTTGTTTGATTCGTATTTGGTTAAAACAATTTCCGAATCAAACATTTGAAATCCTTGTTAATCGACATGTTTATAAGCTCATTTGGGTGAAATTATGTCAAAAAGGTTAAAAATTAATTTGGATGGAAAAGACTATAATTTTAGACCGTCACATATTATGTTTAATTGTGTAGAGCGATGTCGGGATGGGTTTTATGTTGCTTGAGACCGTCCCCAAGCTTTCTCTTCCTCTTGTCGTGCTCTTCTCTTTCCCGTGCTCCCTCCCCTGTTTTTCCCCCCAGGTGTCCCGCTGGCACCAGCCCTCTTTCAGGCCAGGACAAGGCAGAGGCCAACCTCCCTCTTCCCTCTTGCATGTGTCTCGCCGGTACAATGGCCCTCCCAGGCCGGGACCGTGCCTATTTCCCTTCTGTGCGTGTGGTACCCTGTTTTTATCTCACCGGTACAACACTCATACCGGTCTCCCCTCCTCGTACCGGCCGTCATGACCATGATCCATGACCGATACATGGTCCAGGGCTATCTCTCTTGTGCATTTGTTCGTCCCTCACACTCTCCTCCTACGGTATGGAGGCCCGTACCGGCCGGGATGCCCTTTGTTCCACCGGTATGTCTATACTCGCATAGTTTCTCCCTGCTACCTCCAGCCACCGTACCGGTCAGGATGGGCCCTGTCCCGCCGGTATGGCTGGCCACTTCTAGCCTTTGCTTGGGTGTGTTGTATGTGACTCGTGCCTTGTTTGGGTACAAATCGGGATTGAATTATTTACGTTTTGTCTCATGATATATACTACATAATCCATTCGTTATTAATTGTTTATATCGTATCCAAGTAATTTGCAATTTAATTACGAGTTATTTATTTATGTTTTATATTATGTAAGTCATTTATTATCATTTGTTTACGTTTCATTCATGTAACATGGAATTTAATTATGAATTGTTTACCTTTTGTTTACACTTCATTTATATGACTTATAATTAGTTTTATGAAACGGTATATTGTTATATTCTCGTATCTTG
Source organism: Silene noctiflora (assembly GCA_009801015.1). Taxonomy (NCBI): domain Eukaryota; kingdom Viridiplantae; phylum Streptophyta; class Magnoliopsida; order Caryophyllales; family Caryophyllaceae; genus Silene; species Silene noctiflora. Next base: position 93,679 of record VHZZ01004368.1, on the reverse strand, counting down.
AACTTGAATTATAGAATGTTACGTAATTCGATCATTCATTTGTATTATTCTCGTGGAGCTTATGATAAATTGTGAATTGCTCATTTATTTACTTTAAGTTATTTTTCCGTAAGAATGTCATTTGTGCTCCCTTTGTTACTTGACTTAGTTACACCATGCTTGCGCCGTTCTGCCAAGTGTTGGTTAAGTCTCGCTCTTTCCGCCTCTTTTGCGCTGTTCTGCCGAATTTGAGGTACTCAACTTTCGTTCTGTCGATCGAGTCTTGGATGCGAAACGTTTATCGCATGTCGAATCGGGAAATGTGGTATCCCGAGAGTCTGGCCAGGTTTAGACTAGGATCGGATATTTATTATCGTCGTCCTACAAGGAGGAAATGAGTCTAGATTAGTAAAGGTCGTGTACTCCTTGTGTTTGCATATGTCATTTATTACGTGATTGTATACTTATGATTGTTTCCATGTTCGGTTGTTAATTATCAAAGCTACTCTTATTTCCTTTCCCCGTATTTCTCATGTTAATAAATGCTTTATTTGATTATGTTCTTTCATTATATATCATTATGATTTGCTTACGTGCTTAGTTATATGTATTTTGATGTAATGTGGCTGGGAGAACCTTGAGTTATTCCCCACTGACTGTGGCGTTCATGTTTACTTGAATGACAGGTATCGGTGAATCTTTTGTGGGGTTTGAAGACGTGTGAGCTAGTGAGTATTTACCTTGAACCGTAGTCGTCTTATGCTAGACTTTCTACCCCTTTGACTTGTCTATTCGTGGGATATCTTTTCCCCAAAACTTTTTTTACTTTGGATTGTAAAACTTATTTCTTACTCTCCCGTACTCGTTGTTTGTTTTTAGTGATACTTCGCTTTGATCTTTTAAAAGTTTTAAAAATCCCATATTTTCCGCTGTATTTTCTTAAGTTATTATCGTGCTTAATAGCGGGGTGTCACAACTTGTCCCCTTAACCCAACCTCATCATGCATCAACATCAATACCCGCAAGCATAACTACTCACCACATGACTAGATATTATCAAGTAGATCACGGTAGATAGTTTTAAAAAGAATTTGACAAAGAGTAACACACCATGTCAACATACGGATGAGTACTGATAAATAAGACATAACGAGTCCTCCAACAACCAAATACCATATAAACATTGAGTTCCAACTCATCCAACGATCCAGGATCAACAATAACACACCAAGTCAACATACGGATGAGTATAGATAAATAAGACATAGCGAGTCCTTCAACAACAAAATATTGTATAAACATGGAGTTCCGACTCATCCAATGATCCAAGACCAACAATAACAAGGCAAATGGACACAACATGCATGCTACAACTCACAAATCAACAAGTGGTACTCAACTCAGACGGTGAGTTTTCTCGACCTCTAATACTCCCCGGATCGTAAATGTGCATATCCCTTATGTGTCGGACCCACATGAGGATATTCTCGGCGGCCCTTCGCGTACGACGGCGCCCCCGAGAACACGGTTACTTGTGTCGGTTCCCAAATTCAAGTCCAACTGCCGTAAGCGTCTTCGTATCAATAATAACCATCAACCATACTCATGAATCTCAAGAGATAATACTCCAATTCCACAACAAGACTTAATAAACAAACACACAAAATCTCATAGTTGAGTAGAGAAAGTCTCTACCTTTAGCAAGTTCTTCAAACAACCAAGTTTCAAAAGTGCCCATCTATAAAGTCGGCTCCTAAACAAACTAAAATAAAACCATCATCTTCCATTCTCAGTCCATTTCATTAATTGAGTCTAAAGAGTCTAGTTGATATTGTTTTTGGTTTTGATGATGACAAATATTTTATGTGGGCGTACATTGCATTTTTATTGTCTAGTATTTTGTGTTTCATAGGTATGAAAGCACAAGTATTATTAAGCATAAGAAATTGATTGGCAAAGCTTACAAGTCAACATGAGGCAAGGTCTAAGGGTCTTGAAGTGAAGATCGTTTGAGGTAAATATTGGTACATTTGAACAGAACGCAAGGAATTAGTGTAATCAAAGAGGAAGTCCTTTTGGCCGCGTCATTTTATACAGACTCGTGAACTGTATTAGTGAACACTTGATAGCAGGATGTGTGAAGCAATTACTTTAGTCTCAGGGTTCTGGTTATACAGTTTGAGTTGTGCTGTGATTATTTTCCAAAAGAGTCGTGTCTATTTTGAGTTTAAAAATGTTGTTTCATAAATCGTTTTCTGGAAAGTAATATTCTGGAAAAACACAATAGAAGTAAAAAATCTATTGTGATCTTAAGAAAATATTTTGTTGTGGATAAATTACTTTGAAATTACTTTAGAAAGATTTTCTTAATGATTTATGGAAAAATACCTTTAACGAATCTTAGCTTGCAAGACATGGTATTCTCTCAATTAGGAAGTGTTCTGTAATCAAGCATGAAATGCCTTAGATTGTTTTATAAAATTTGATTTATGGAAATTAGGACATAGTATATAAGGGGAATTAGGTTATTGTCTATTTCCTAAATACTAAGACTGCTTATTTCTTTATTATGATTGTGTGAATATTGATTTATGTAGTATATAAGGGGAGTTAGGTTATTATTTTAGACACACATTTTCATCAAGCAAAAACTCTATTTTAACAATATTGTTTTTAAATACGTATCATTGTTTTTGCTAAAATTACGGCCTTTTGGGAAAGTGACATTAGTACTTTGTGCTTAATCATTCTCTTTATTGTCTTAGTACTTGTATTGAAAGTGCAAAATTGCTCCTACATCCTTCTTGAAGAAAAACCACAATTGCATAGGAGATAGGTGTCTAGATTATTTTGTTAATTTAGATATTGAGTAAATGAACGATTAGAGTTAATCGTTGAGTGGAGTATTAATATTTTTGTAATCCTAGATTCGATGCTAAAATATTAAGGGTTATTTCACAGGAATAATCCAAACTATTAGCCGTCTTCTCACATTAATCCGAACTTTAAATTTAACTCGGAATACACCATAATATTGCATCTGTTCTCTTGTATCAAACTCGGTAACAGTGGCGGATCTTGGATGATTTCATGAGGGGGGCCAAAGAGAACTAGTGCTATTTATTCCGACTTGTTAAAAAAAACATGTAAATTGTAAACTAATTTATTAAAATTAATATATTAGTAAAAAAAAGTCCTACAAATCAAACAATACTCGGCGGTCTGTGACGGATTTAAAATCGTCATTAATAGTCTCTAAACTAAAAGATTTTGAAATTTCCCTCTCAATATAAATAACCAGGCTATCTGCAAGAAATTTATCTTCCATCTTGTTGTGTAGTCTTGTTTTCATGATCTTCATTGCAGAAAACGCTCTTTCAGTCGTTGCGGTAGAAACAGGAAGAGTCAAAACAAGTCGTATTAATCTATCA
>VHZZ01004366.1:56859-69223 GCA_009801015.1 Silene noctiflora | reverse complement strand
TGTAACACCCCCATACTCCGAGGCACCTTACCAAGGACTACCTCTGAATACAAGGATGCTACCATCTCGGTTTCCCGAGGCAGTGAACATTATAGTAATAATAAAGAAACAATATTAATAAAATTATAAGTTAACTTATTACAAAATCTTCTCCAAAACACGGAGTGCAAACCAAACTAACAAAAATGATAATAAATAAAAGTCTGCGGAAGCTAATATATCGTGAGACTCCACCCTGTTAACCCCGATGTTCAGTCAACAGTCATCATCGTCAATACCTGCTAAGTTAACTGCTCACCATCCCCGAATGGATCACCACAGTTTTTAAAACATTAAACGGGGTTAGTCAACTGAATAATCATATACAATACAATGCAAAAAATAACGTAACAGTACCACACCTCCACATCACCACCATCACCACACCACATCACAAGTAACCGACTGCACGCCGAAGTATGTAGCCCTGCCAGTGGAAGACTGCAGCCAACCACCTAAATCACCCACAATAACCCAAGTCCCTTAATGTGCACACCCCCCCTACGCTGAGAGAACGTAGGAGGCGAACAATGGGAGTGAGACCACCTCTCACAATGGCTCATGAACAATATCACAATACCAATCACACCCAACACCAACATCCACCACACCAACTCCGCCACCATAATACCATCACAATCATAGAATCACATCATAAAGCACAGTACAATACAGTCACATTCATATGCATATAATTACACAGGCAACTGAGTAGGAAATCCTACCTAAATCAGCAAATCAGGAACAATAAAATGATCAGAAGGCCTCTTCTATGAATTCTCCTCCTATAACGAATCAAACATGCAATAAGACACAATTCCCTCCAAAAAACCCCAAATCAGAAATTAGGGTTCTAACAACATATTAAAAGACTCAATTGAAGACTTACCCTTACGAATACGATCTTATGATGCGTAGAAATCCCAACAAATGATTAGATACACGCCGCGGAAGATAAGAATCAAAAGGAGGAGCAGTAACGGTGTTTAGGTTTTGTTTAGAAAGCGAAATAATGAATTACTGCTTCTCGTTCTAATATTTATACTTTCCGCTAAAACCCGATACGAGCCGGACACTCGATCGAGTACACGACACTCGACCGAGTGCAGGCCACTCAACCGAGTGTTTCGCACTCGTCCGAGTTCCCCACTTCCAGAACACTGACAGACTGACACCACTAGGCACTCGGTCGAGTACCTTATACTCTACCGAGTGTCCCTATACTAAAAATACCGAGTATTACACTGCGGCGCATCTTTGTCATTTGTTGGGGTTTTTACGTATCGTAATACCGTAATCGTCAGGGTAAGTCTTTAATTGAGTCTTTTGGCCTGTCATATGTAACCCTAATTTCTGATTTGGGGGTTCTGGGGGATTTGTGCCTTATGTGATATAATTGCTTCGTTATAGGAGGAGACTTCGTAGAGGAAGCATTCTGATCTACTGCTTGTGTCCATATTTGCTTGTTGAGGTAGGGTTTCCCTACTCAGTTGATTGTAGAACTGTATATATTGTATAATTCGACGGTCTTGTTATGTGTATTGTGATATGATTATATGATTGTGGCGATGTTGGTGGTGGATGTTGGTGTTGGGTGTGATTGAGATGTGATCGGTATTGTGATTTTTTGAGCCATTGTGAGAGGTGGTCTCACCCCCATTGTTCTCCTCCTGCGTTCTCTCAGCACTTGAGGGATGTGCACATTAAGGGACTTGGGTATTGTGGGTGGTTAGGTGGTGTGGCTGCGGTCCCCACTGGTAGGGCTACACACTTTGGTGTGTAGTCAGTTACTTGATGTGTGGTGATGTGTGGTCATGATGGTGGTGGTGATGGTGTGGCAGTTTCAACTGATTTGTTTACATTGTTTACTGTATATAGTTGTTCAGTTGACTGATCCCGTTATTGTTTTCAAAACTGTGGTGATCCATTCGGGGATGGTGAGCAGTTGGTTTAGCAGGTATTGACGATGATGAATGTTGACTATGCGACGGGGTTAGGAGGGTGGAGTCTTCACGAATTTTTTCTTAGCTTCCGCAGACTTTGCTTAGTTTCACTTTTGTTTTGGTTTGGATTTTGTACTCCGATTTATGGAGAGTCTTGTAATCACTTTAAACTATATTTATTTTAATGTTTCATTATGGTTACTATGATGTTCACTGCCTCGAGAAACCGAGATGGTAGCATCCTTGTATTCGGAGGTAGTCCTTGGTAAGGTGCCTCCGAGTATGCGGGTGTTACAGAAAGATTTGTTGACGTTGTTTCGACTCCATAGGGGCTGCCTTTACTTCTAAAGTACGTAGAACCAAACAACAATCATAGACGTGTGCTACATAGGTCTCGGCATTACCATCGTCCTCCTCATCCTCATACCCATCTAAATTAAACACATAGTCACCCAATTGTTATTCCTCATCCATTAACTCCTTACGCACCTCAATAGCCTCTTTTAAGGTTATAGCTCATTTATTTGGACAAGCACTTTGATAATGTCCAAATCCTTGACATTTAAAACAACGGACTTTAGCAAGACTCGTTTCCTTAGTGTTCGTGGTCTTAACACTAGGATTAGGATTAGGTGTAGCTACACACTTAGGGACTGTTTCGGTGGTGGTGCTACTTGCACTACCCTTTCATCCCCCTTCGTCCCTCCATGATACCGACTTACTACCCTCCCCATAGGCATATTTCAATTTTCCTTGGGCCTCAATTTTTAAACATAGATCACAAAGTGTATCAAAATCAGCATAAGGGTGTAGCTCAACTGAATTAGAAATGTTACGATTTAATCCACGCAAAAACCGAGACATTTTCAGTTCTTCATTCTCATCTAATTCCCCCCATTAAAGACAAACTCTCAAATTCATTTATATATTCATTAACACTCAGTTTCCCATGTGTCAACTCAGCGATTTTACGATAAGTAGCAAGCCTACGCGTGGGTGGTACATACCATTTCCTCAATTTTCGTTTCAAGGTGTCCCAAGACGAGATCTTGGCCTTGCCTACACGAGCACGTTGAGCCCTCACTCCTTCGAACCAAAGAGAAGCCCCTTTGCTCAATTTCAGAACTACATACTTACATCATTTCTCATCTTCAAGATCTTTAAAATTGAACATTCTATCGATCTTGCGTTCCCACTCCAGATATGCGTCAGGATCGGTGCCTCCAACGAACTCATGTAGTTCGTTTATCTTGAATTCGTCAACAACCCTTGCATTCTCAAAACGCCTAGGCTACCATCGTGACCCTCCTTCAGGAATATTGCGTAAGGCTTCACGCAAACTCTCCAAGAAATTTGGGTCATCAAAATTCATTTTTGAACAACTAGGATCAAGAGTCGAGGCTTTGATACCACAAATGAAACGAATTCTATTCGAATGAATAGGACTCGTAAGGGTGCAGCGGAAACCAATAAATTAAACAGTCGCTTATACTGTCCGTTTTCAGATTCTGTTATGTAACGGTAGCTTTTGAATGGTAACAACGAAAGAACAAACAAACACACAACGAGACTCGAATGCACTAGGTGCAACCCAATATGAATCGTGTTATTTGCAACACACAAATGATGTGTTAAGAATGGATATTTGGCGAGCTAGACCTATAACTCGACAATGGTGATCGATGCTCAAGACCTATTGAGGACGACCTAGTAATTATTCAAACGCGTTGAATAAAAACCAAAGTTTCTGAAATCGCAATTACAAAGGAAAAACAAGTGTTTCGTATTTTATTTCTTGGATCATAAAATTCAAGGAAATCAAGGCTTTAAATAGCCAAATCATTCCACACTTACACGCCTAAAACGGCTGGCATAATAAGGTAATAAAMTACCTAATTAAGTCACTTGAATAGTCATAATTAGGCTAAAACTTACCATATTTGACAGTACAAAGAAATGCCTAAAAACTAAAATTCAAACGACTTAAATGCTGGAAATTAAACAACTTAATTGCACACTTAACTCCTACTTTATTCCTAAGTAAACATATTGTCTGAATGTTTGGCTTAATCAAACTCGCCCTCAAGCCCACTGATCAAGCATACGGAATGGCCCATAATCTTGTCAATCCAATTAGTTTGATGGGCCATCAATTGAGCAACTCTTGGACCATCACTCGAACCAGCCTTATTCGAATAGTTCGTAGGACTGTCCATATCGACAACCAGCTCATCAATATTATCCATACTATCCATGACTGCATCAATCCGCAACTAAGAAGGACCATTGTCCCCTTCTTTTTATTTACCAGATGTTAGAGAGTTTGGCTTCCCATAAGTTCTTCTGTTATCTAGATGGATACTCAGGGTTCTTTCATATCCCAATCCATCCGGATGATCAGGAGAAAATGACTTTACTTGTCCCTATGGTGTTTATGAATATCGTAGGATGTCATTTGGTTTGTGTAATGCCCCATCTACCTTTAAAAAGGTGCATGATGATGATATTTTTCGAGTATATAGAGTCTATCATGGAGGTCTTTATGGACGATTTCAGTGTCCATGGGTCTGATTTCTCTGCTTGTTTGTCTAATCTTGATAAGATTTTGCAGAGATGTATTGAGATCAATATGGTGTTGAACTGGGAAAGTGCCATTTTATGGTCAACGAGGTAGTCCTTGGTCACTTAATTTCTTATAAGGGTATACAGGTAGACAAACCAAAAGTGCAAGTGATTGAGCAATTGCCGCCTCCTGTTAATGTCAAAGGAGTTAGAAGTTTCCTTGGTCATGCTGGCTTTTATCGCCGGTTCATCAAGGACTTTTCTAAAATTGCTAAACCGCTTACACAACTACTAATTAAAGATGTTCCCTTTAATTTTACTAAAGCGTGTCTTTCTCCTTTTAACAGGTTAAAGCGTGCCTTAGTCACAACACCTATCATTCAGTCTCCAGATTGGGAGTTGTCGTTTGAGATTATGTGCGATGTTAGTGATTACACTATTGGCGCGGTTTTAGGCCAAAGGAAAGACAAGGCTCCGAGTGTTATTTACTATGCTAGCCGAACATTGGATGAGACTCAAGTGAAGTATGCTACTACTGAGAAGGAGCTTCTAGCTGTAGTATATGCACCGGAGAAGTTTAGGACCTATTTGCTCGGGTCCAAGGTGATTTTTTTACTAATCATACGGCTCTGAAGCAACTTCTTGCCAAGAAGGAAGCGAAGCCGCGATTATTAAGATGGATACTCCTAATTCAGGAGTTTTATTTGGAGATTTGAGACAAGAAGGGCTCTGAGAACATTGTTGTTGATCCTTTGTCTCGAACGCAGCTGCAAGATGAAGGAGATATTCTCCCTATTGATGATTCATTCTCAAATGATGCCTTAATGGCCATTGCAATCGGTGAGAACCCTTGGTATGTTGACTATGCCAACTATATTGTTGGTAATTTACTTCTACCAGATCCGTCTTATCAGCAGAGGAAGCGATTTCTCCATGATGTACGCCAATATTATTGGGATAGCACTTATTTGTTCAAAGAGTGTGTTGATGGACTCTTCCGACGGTGTATTCCTCAGTGGGAGACTAAAGCTATAAGGAAGCTTGTCATTCTTCAGCTTATGGTGGTCACCATGGTCCTTCTCGGACAGTGGCCAAGGTTCTTCAGTCGGGTTTCTTTTGGCCGCCGATGTTTCATGATTCAAAGGTATTTGTTTCTTCTTGTGACGCGTGCCAACGAACTGGCACCATTTCTAGGAGGCATGAGATGCCTCGGGTTGACATTCTAGAGGTCAAGATTTTTGATGTATGGGGCATCGATTATCAAGGCCCATTTCCGTCTTCCAAGAGAAACAGTTACATTCTAGTGGCTGTGGACTATGTGTCCAAATGGGTAGAGGCAGTTGCTTTGGTCCATTGTGATGCCAAAACTGTCATCAAGATTTTCAAGAAGGTAATATTTCTACGTTTTGGTGTTCCTCGGGTCGTCATCAGTGACGAAGGTATGCACTTTAAAGAAAAGCAACTTTCTGCACTCCTGTTAAAGTACGGTGTTTCACATCGTAGAGGTTTGGGGTACCATCCCCAGACTAGTGACAGGTAGAGGTTTCCAACTGGTATTTAAAAAAAAAATAGCGAAAGTTGTTTCTAAATTGCGCAAAGATTGAAGTATGAAGCTGGATGATACGCTGTGGGCCTATAGGACTGCTTTTAAGACACCAATTGGTACATCGCCATAACGGTTAGTCTATGGAAAGTCCTGTCATCTGCCGGTTGAACTAGAGCATAAAGCTTGGAGGGCAATCCGTGAATTGAACTTTGATCCGAAATTGTGTGGTGAGAAGCGGTTGCTACATTTGGATGAACTTGAAGAATTCAGGCTGAATGCTTATGACAGTGCCAAAGTATATAAGGAGAAGACTAAGAGATGGCACGATAAGAGAATCGTGCCTCGCGAGTTCAAAGTTGGTGAGAAGGTACTATTATTTAATTCTCGACTCTGTCTCTTTCCTGGTAAGCTTAAGTCTAGGTGGTCTGGCCCTTATACAGTCACAAATGTTTTGAAGTTTGGTTTTGTTGAGTTGGAGAATTCTAAGGGAGAAAAGTTAAGGTGAATGGTCATCAAGTGAAGCATTATTTTGGTGAGAACGATTTCATTGGGGTGGTTGAGGTGTTGCACCTCGAACCCGTTACTGTGTCTGCTTAAGTAAGGTAACAACGGTCGTGCGGGACCTTAAAAACCAGCGCTGACCGGAGGCAACCCGGATTTGTAAAACTTTGTAACATACCCTCTCCTTTTAGATTAGTTTTATCATGCATCTTTACATTTCTTTAGTGAGTGAGGACGAGGGACTTGTCACTTTTGCAAGTATCGTGTAGGTACTCTTGTGACGGTTGAAATGCGTGCAATGATGATGGTCGACATGAGGAAGATTTTGGTAGACAACCAGAGAAAGTGTATCGACAATGGGGCTAGACACGGGAAGTTTTGACTACGCATGTCTTTAAGACTTGTCTATCGATAAAACTGAACTTGTCTATCGATAAAACTGAACCTGTCTATCGACAAACCTAAAAGTGTCTATCGACAATGGAGCTAGAATCAGAGAAATTATTTGGAGTACAATATGCAATTTAAGACTTGTTTGTCGACAATAGTTTGAGTTGTCTATCGACAATAGCTGTGACTAGTCTAACACCTATACTCAGGTCAATTAAAACAAAGATATCCACCCTAATTCCCATACTTCCCATCGACAACTCCTTGCTTCCCCTCTTCTCACAAATTTCTTCACATCAATCAACCTCTTGATTCTTCCTTCCAACTAAATACTTACATCTCGCAAATTCATCACACAAACCTATTCTCTTTCGTCAAATTTTCGAATCATTTAAATCAATTTCCTCAATTTGTTCAAAAATTTTCGAATTAGGGTTAGGGATTCGAAAATTTTGTGGGTGCTTGTAGATTGCAATTCAAAACATTCCTTACACAAATTAACTCCCAATTCATTCTCATCAAAGTTAATCATATCAATTTCATCCCCAATTTATTCAAAACTTTTCGAATTAGGGTTAGGAGATTTCGAAGAAAATCTGGGAATTTACTTGTTGTGGTGTTTCTTCTGCGAATTTCGCCCTGATTAGACGAAAATTGGTGATGGATAGTCGAGGGAAAAGACGGAAAGTGAGCGAATCCATTCGGGTTGAACATTCAGAGAACCGAAGAGGTGCAGCGTCGGGGCAGAGCAGCGGAAGTAACGGCAGTAACAATGCCGAAATTTCGGGTACAGCAATGGTGATTCGAGCAGCAATCGACGGGGTCGCTGAATTTCCCAACGTCGTATTCGCAACACAAACACACCGAGACAGGTTTGCAGGTATCTGCACCATTCCCTTAGTCCTAACTCGTTTCTTTGATGCTAATTCATTAGACCAGTTAGGTGTACGTAGTTCCGTTGTCGACCTGTTAAATGGAACAGGGACTAGTGGCTCAGTCACCATGCTAGAATACACATATGATTCCCTCACTTATGAATTTTTCAGTAGTTATGTGTATGAACCTAAAGACGTCGGTAACAATGTGCCTGAGGGACGAGCTTCGTTCCGTCTTCTTGTGAGATCCCTGTAAAAATCTCAATTTTTGAAAATAAATAGATAATATGAGTTGCTAGTAGGTTTTATAAAAAAACATACAAAAACAATTTGAACGGAAAAGACCCCTTTTGATCCCTGGAATGGGGATTGATCCGTCACTCCGGTCTGAATCAAAGATTGGGGATTCGGGGGTAAAAGTACGGTCAGGGAAGGTGTTAGGCACCCGGACCGCGTATCAAACTGATGGCCTCTCCTTTTTATTTGTAATATTATATATTTGACGAAAATTAACGATAAAAAAGGTTATAAAACGATTTTATACAAGACGATACAAATTATATACAGGACAAATTAACAAGATTAGTTTATATACAATTATACGAATTATACGATAAAATAGAAAATAAATAAAAGAATTAAATAAAAAGAAAGAGTAAAGAAAACTTATTTGATATTGGTACCTTCAAGTCTATTTGGATTTTGACTATGAATGAATTTTGACTTTGTCGTAAATTATTGGCTCTTATGCGCTTGTATGGAAAGTGGGACGATTTAACGTGAGGTTTGATTTTGAATCTGGGATAATATTTTTGAGACGATGAATTGTATAAGTATTGAATTATTGGGTCGATTTATGAGTTTTGTATGTCTCTGGTAATTTTGCGCGTAGGTTCTATGCTTATATTTTTGTCCGTCCCCCTTTTCTCGAATGGACTAGGGTGGTATTTATAGTTTATGACAACTTGTGTCCTACATGCTCTTGAATTGTAGCTTCCTTAGTTCTTTTGATAATCATTGCTCATGTATTATTATAAAGTAACATGAAAACTTTATCTTCTATTAAGCAAATTTTACTAGTATTTGTGCACAAGATAGAATTCCAACTAGATAACCTTGATGCCTTTTAAAGTTGTCCACCAATTCCCTCGAGAGTGGGTTTCCTTTGATTTTTAACTAATAATCCTTATCTTTATTACTTTGTAAACCTCTTAACCAACGGTCTACACAATAGTTAAATCCTCTCGTCTTTTACCGCTWCCTTGATTAATGGGCTTGTATAATGCGATGTAACAGTTTGTAGTAAGATGGACTTTGGTTACTTGACATGGCATAATAAGGTGGTCTGCCTTAAATTTAGGCCAATTTGTATGATCAGAACATAAATATGACGAGTATATTTGAGGTTGTTAGAATACTAACCTAATCCGTTTAAGGCGGATGATMCATCATTTGAAGACCATTACATCAAGCTTATAAAATATAATTGTCCAGGTGAAATGAAAGGAAATGGAAGGCTTAGGGTGGTCATTTTGAGTAATCTATCGGAAAATAAGCGTAAAGAGCCGATAAATTATAACATTGTCAATTTCCATTTAGTCATTAAATTTTAGCCTCATCATCGGGTACCCGTAAGGCTAGTAGACATTTTGAGGTGTCACCACTTCTCAATAAAGACTTTTATTTGACTATTACTGAGTTTGGTCAGCACCTTTGGTTGGCTTATGTTTGCTGAATACTTTTATGCTGTTGTTGTTTGCTGAATAAATTATAACATTGTCAATTTTTATGTTGTTGTTTATGCTGTTGTTTGCTGAATACAATGACGGCATTGTATGATTCGGTTTGGGGAGGGTATACATGTGTCTGTTTGCCATATGCATGTCATGTTACATACATTTCTGTTTGCATTACTTCTTTAAATTAAAAAAAAAATTAAAAAAATAATTAAAATACTGAAAAAACTACATAAATATGTTTAAATTTAGGTAGTGTCTTAGTCGAGTCGGAGATGACGTTGCATTTATACTCTTGTTATCTTGCCTAAGCCTTGGATTTTTGACACCTTTATTTTGAAAAATCATTTGCATAGTCTACGAGATTTTGATAAATTCTACCGAACGAATAAACTTGACCTAATAGTTGGCGAACTACTTATACATTTTGAGGTATAGAGCTTTCATAAACCAATGACATTCATGATTGGTTTCATATAGGGTGTGAGTAGTACTCCTTACATGACACGTAATATCAAACTGAATAAGCATGAAATTTGTCTCTTATTGCCCATATACACTCGAGTTTATGGCGGTGACACATGTGGAAAGGTCACCCTTCCTTTATGTTTTACCTATTAACCTCCCATCAGCAAAATTGCCTTGTTTCGACTCGTTTATGCAAACTACATTCCTATATGGCCTACCTTAGTCAAGCTAGTCGTGTTGATAAGTTTGAGAATTTTGTTGTTGACAATTTGCTATTTGTGTTGGATGTTGGAAGGAAGGTGAAAAGAAAAAAAAAAAGATATGAAAAAAAAAAAAAAAAAAAATGAAATCGAAAAAAAATGGAAATCTCTTAGTACTCCTAATTTCATCATTTTCATATTATTTGAGGAGTTGTGTTTGTTATTGTGAGTGAGTTTGTGCCATACTACATTGTGCTTAATTTTTCATGTTAGGTTCAAAAGTGGAAAATGGTTACTTTTGGTTATGATCGGTTCTAGCTTGGCTTTTACCTCTACATATCTAAAAATCATGTGTACGGTTGTTAGAGATATCTATCATGCTAGATTGCATGCATGCTTTTGTGCTTTGAATGAGTGATGAGCGACTCGTGAGAGTCCGACTTAGATGGGTTTTGCAAGGTCTATGGTTCGGTAGTTTTTGGTCATTAATTTAACTCGTTTGCATTTGAATTTTTGTAATTTCTCGCTTTGGAATAAATTCCTTAGCATTGGTGTCGATTGTTGGATTAAATTGGTTTGGGCGAGTCAATTGTATAGCTAGCTATGAGTCACATACCGCTCCATTTGTCTTCTTCTCTATCTTGTCTATTGCTTGCTTGGGGACAAGTAAGGGTTTAGTTTGGGGAGGTTTGATGCGTGCCTTTTACATGCGTTTATTCTGTTGTTGGGTACGCATTTCTATGCTTTATCATGATCGTTTTGTTATCATTTCCTCCCGTTCTTGCTACTTTGGTATGTTTCATGTCTATTGCAGATTTGGAACCTATTTATGCATTTAGAAACCAAAGCCGGTTGATAAAGGAGACGAGAGCTCATTGTCCACGTTCGAGTCATTGGAAGGACGCGGAACCGTCACCTAGAAGGCCTTAGACGAGGTAGGGAGCTGATAAGAGCCATATTGGTCGATCAACATTGAGGATGGTCTATCGACGGAGGTCACGTGTTTCGATCGACAATGACATTAGACACAAGAAGATGACATTTGGAAGTTGCTGAGTTGTGTCGATAGACATGTTTTTTTGTCGATCGACAAGTCTGTTTTGGTCAATCGACAGACATGTTGGTCGTGGTTTTGCTCGTCTGTTGGGCTTACTAGCTACTTAATTATTATATTATTTGGACTTAGTATTTAAAGCTTGTAATTTTATTTTATTAGGTTATCCATTATTCTACTCTTAAGTGCTACAACTCCATTACGTAAAATTTCTCTAAAACTTTGAGATCTAAACTTTGTATTCTTTCTTGGATACTTTCCGGATTATTGGTAATAAATTAACCATCATTCTTCTTCTTTTATTCTCGTCTTTTATTCGCTTTTGCTATTGTTGATTTAATGTTTAATTTTTCCTTTTATTCTTCCATCGTGAATTCCTCTTTGTTTATTATCGTTGTCATCATTGTTAATTTCACTATGCGTAACTAATTTCTTTGATAGGATTTAGGGGAGCCATGAATTTATGACGGTTGTTAATTAGGTTTTAGGTTGATCAATTATATTATGCCTTTGTTGTTAATTGTAGCATTGAATCATGATTAATCAGTTAATGCGCATGATTGATTAATTGAACCGGTAAACTCCGACCTAAGATCGAAAGCCTGGTGAGATTTAGACCTTCTATAGACATTAGAGTGCCCTAATAAGTTGTGAGATCCCGTTAGAAGCATTCTAGGACGATTAGCGATCCGAGAGGACCTTTTTACTAGCCCTTAGACTGATATTTGCGACTGATCTGTTCCCTAGACTATGACCGTTAGATATTCGTTGGTGACCCGACAATCCTAGTTTTCTCTCCCTATATTTTACACTCATTTTCCAAGCTTTATTTCTCTTTCTTTCGCTACTTGTAGTTTAGCAACAAAACAAACAAACCCCCGAATTGTTACCTAGACAAACTTTAGTTAGCAAGTAGAACACATTTTAGTCTCCCTGTGGATACGATCCCGACTTTCCTAGCTATATTAGTTAGAGACCAGTTGGTTAACTTTGGTAGGTATTGTAATACTCATCCTTTTAGGCACCCGTTGACCGTCCTTGACTGACCAT
>VHZZ01004366.1:4022-21898 GCA_009801015.1 Silene noctiflora | reverse complement strand
GTTACTCTATCGAGTAGGACTTACTCTGTCGAGTAAGTTATGACAGTTTGGAGTCAGGCTCTGCCCGATGGTTACTCGATCGAGTAGGTGTGGTACTCGATTGAGTAAGGGTCACTCGATCGAGTAAGTTACTTACTCGATCGAGTAAGTGACTTACTCGATCAAGTAAGTCTATCTTACGGGTTTTGTTAATCAGGTTTTGTTAATAACGCGAGATTAATAAGTTTTTACACCGACAGTTCTTTCACAATTCATTATTCATCCTTCTCAAAAGAAAATCTTTCATCAAACAAGAGAAAGCGTAGACTTGTCTTCATCGCGTTATTAGCAAATCCCAAGGCTAGAGTCGTTGGTTTCTGAGGATCTTTGCACCGTTGTGATCGTCGTCTTGTGGGTAAGATCTAGATACCGTTTTTTATGTTGTTAGTCGGCTTTGATTAAAACCCTAATTGCGTGTTTTGGGGGTAATTGGGGATATCGTTCTAGTGATTGTGATTGTATGATTATATGTGTTTAGGAGGTGAATTCGTAGAGGAGCACTTTTGATCGTTGGGTTGCTACGTGATGATTGCTATTCAGGTAAGGTTTCCCTACTCGGTTATTGATTTCGTATGTTTGGCGTTATTGTAATGTTTATTATGTGTATGGATGTGGATGCTTGATTGTATGCGGTAGTATGGTGAAGGCGTGGTACTGGTTGTGTTGCGAGGTGCGTCCTCGGCTGAGTGAAGTCACTTGCGGGAGTGGCTTCACGCCCTTGATTCGCCCTCCGTGGAACCCGCCACGGGAGGGGATGTGCACATTAATGAACTTGGGTTTTCGCTCGTTGCGATGAGCGGGGCTTAGGTGGGAACGGCTGCGGTCCCCCACTGGCAGGGCTACACACCTTGGGTGTGTAGTCAGTGATATAGAGTGGAGGTGGAGTTGGTGGAGTTGGTGTGGTGTGGCTTGTGCTGTGTTGCTATGTTGGTTTGTGTTATCAGTAACTGACCCCGTTTTTGTGTTTGTAATCTGTGATGATCCATGCGGGGATGGTGAGAAGTTGTTGAGCAGGTTGTTACACATGCGAATGAGATGGCTGGGAAATCACCACGAGTCTAGAAGTCTTCCGCTGAGTTCACTCTTGAAGTCGTTGTTAGACTTTTTGAGTTGTTGTACTTTTGTTTGAGACAGTTTGGTTAGGCAGTTGTAATCGGTTAAATTCTTTATTTAAATATGTTTCTTTATTGTCTATTTGATTATCATTGGCTCGGGAAACCGAGATGGTAGCACCTCTATGCCTAAGGTGGCCTTGGTAAGACACTTTGGAGTATGGGGGTGTTACAACAACACCTTAGCTGGGATCCCTTCCTTAGTGGTATAACGCCATACAAAGCAACGCGAACAATTCAAAAATTTCTCATATTCTTTGCGGTACAATATGCAGTCATTGGGACAAACATGTATTTTCTCATATTCCATGCCCAATTCTTTAATCATTTTTTTTTAGCATCATATGCCCGACGGGGAAGAACAGTACTGTCAGGAAGCATGTCACATAATAAAGCTAGAAGATCGGTAAAATTCTTATCACTCCACCCATTCGACCCCTTCAAATTATATAACTTCACCACAACCGACAATTTTGTATATTTATTACAACCATTAAATAAATGCATTTCAGATTGACTCAACTTCTTAAATAAGTCATCAACATTTATATCCCCATCACCGGTAGCTTCAAAAACATCGGATCCATCATCTTCAACAAACTTAACATCTAAGTGCTCTCCAATATCTAAACATCGAATGTGCTGCCTCATGTAATGACTTAGCAGAAGATGATCAACATGGGTCGCAACCCATAGATAAGGGACCTTTTGTCTAGCATCCGAATATAAGTTCACTTTCCCCACATCTTCCCTGCAAATCTAGCACCTAATTTTTTTGTCCGACGAAAACTTTCATAGTTGTTATCTTCGTCAAACTCGATAAAATTGAATCCTTAAAAACCTTGTCTGTTTGTCGACACAGGGTGGACTCTTTTAACCGCAATGAAACCACAGTCATGAAGCATTAACCTCATCCACCCAAAATCCTTTTTTACACCCTTTCCATATTCATAACGAACAGGGAGATTATGAACAATGCAAGTATAAGGAAAGACGTAACGAGAACGTGATTGTGGTTCTGGTAAACCAGCAACCATATTATTATATACTCCCTCCGTACCACACCAAAGGTAACATAAGGAAAAATGGAGTATTTAAGAAAAGGTGGAAAAAGTAAGGGTAAAGAGGGAAAAAATAGGTGGGGTATGTAATTGTGGGTTCGTAGGTGGGATATGTAATGACATTTTGTGTAAATATCAAATGGGTATAAGATAACTTGGTAATGTTGTGGCCAAATAAGAAATGCTGATTTTGGCGAGTTACGTCCGTTTACAGTAAGTGTTACCTTTGGTGTAGTACGGAGGGAGTTTCAACAAAAAAACATTAAAGTTCTGATTAAAGTTGTACCTTTTAGCATGCATTGGTTCAACGACTCTACAAATTTGAAAATATGACAACAGTTCATTCAAAACCGTTCTTCAATTATATAACAACGGTTAGTGAAAAAGCGTTCTTTTTTCTAAATTAAATAACGATTTCGTAAAAATCGTTGACAAAGTATGATAACGGGTGTCAAACAACCGTTTACAAAACTATAATATAACGGTTTCTCATTCAACCGTTGATAATTTTAGACAACGGTGGTCTGTAGAACAGTTGTAAAACGCTTTTAATAACGATTTTTATGGAAACCGTTTCTCAAAATTGCGAGCTCGAGGTTTCCACCAATATTTTGAGTAACGGTGGTCTATGTTCTGTTATTATATGTAGTAACTGCTGTTATGCGTTGTTAAAGCGCTGAATTGGCGTAGTGGTAGCTTTGTTGGAGACGGTGACAGGTGTTTCGGTGGCGAAGATGAGGAACAAAAAAAGTGTTGGGGAAAGTGAAAGTGATCTGATGATGGAGATTTCTGTGATTTTGATCTTGATTTTGAAATTGATCTTTGTTATTGACGTAGATGATGGAGATTTCTGTGTGATTGAATTGGGAAAATGTTGTTGAGAGTATTTGGGTAGGTGTTTGTGTAATTAAATGAGGGCAATCTTGGTATTTAGCGTAAATCGTCACTTAACAAGACGGAAAATAAGAAAAATTATGCTCGGCACAAAAATACGATGGTGATTGGGGGATATACATTGAAATTTGGGGGTAATTTGTATAAATGCAAATACGTGATAGTAATTTGTAAAAATACGCAAATATGTGGGAGACTTATTTATAATTTATTTTTTTTATTATTAGACAAACACTTTGACGGGTACTTGAGGAGAAGTTTAAAAATTTCTTATCTTTTTTAAGTAAAACTAAATATCAACGGTGCGCCATCTCATTTCCCAATTTTTCAACTTCTTAAATGCGTCGACGGGAGATCACTCGTCGAAAGCGACTGAATCCAGGAAAGAAGGAAAGAAGCGCGAAAGAAATCAACCGAAAATAAAAGAAAAATGCTTGGCCGAGAGGCAACCATGGCGTCCATTGATTCTCAGAAGCAACTCTTCACTTTGATCCGCGATTTCGCTACTGAAAAATCACAAGGAGGTCTGTCTCTGTGTGCTCTCTCTTTCTTACTTCTCTTGACATTGTCGCAACTTGATTTTGATGTTATGTTTATAGAAGATAAACATTCAAGCAAATCAAAGCCTTAATTCATGGCTGCAATATCTCGCACAGAATGTGAAACTGTTGTATGTTGAAGATAAAGAATTACATCAAATATATACTAATTTACAATAGGGTTGGTAAAACTAGAATCCTAAATTATAGGAGTAAGACTAGCAACCGAATATACAATTAAGGAAGGAATAACAAATTATCTAAATTTGCATGTGAACACAGGAACACAATTATTCTGTGCGAGATATTGTAGCCATGAATTAAGGCTTTGATTTGCTTGAATGTTTATCTTCTATAATGTTAATATGCAGAGAAAAGAGTGTTCAATCTGAAGAAGCGTATCGAGGAGCTTCAATCAAATGTGGAATCAGCAAACAACGAGCTTGAGAACACCAAACGTTTCAAGGAAATCGCCGAGCAAGACCTCAAAGGTTACGAAGTTGAATTTTCCATGGCCGAAACTTCTATCCAAACCCTAGAGGTCTATTTCTCATCATACTATATTCAAACTTTATTCATAATTCTTAGGAATCATTTTGAGTATTTTGATTGTTATTTGTGTTAAGCAAAATCAGTAAAGTTACGAGTAATACAGATGTACTTCCGACTACGGAGTGCCATCTTATGCGATTTCGATTTCAATTTCGATTTCGATCTCGATATATGTGTACCTTAGTGTTTTCCTATTGTTTGAATTGAGTCTGCAAAATTATGAGTCATTTGGATGTGCTTTTCAAGTTTTCAGAGTTTTCTTTCTATGATTCTGAATTACTTCCTTGCAGAATGTGATTCCGTGGCTAATATTACAAAATTTAGTGTAGTTGTGAATTTTGTTCATGGTACTGAGATTTTCTCAGTCTTTATTTGATATTTAGCGATATTATGAGCTATTTTTAAATGACTAAGATCATTCTATAGTACTCCCTTCGTCCCAATCATTGTTTACTTTTGATTAAAATACTCCTAACAAAAAATACAAAAGGTAAACAAATGATTAGGATTTGGGACAGAGGAAGTAATTCTTTTTCTGATAATTTCCGTCTCTTGAATGAAAATGATCTAAGAAATTTGAACTTTCTGAGCGACTTTTTAGTGATTCTCGTTCATTAAATTTCATATATTGCTTTTTAGGTGCGGATTGCATCAATTCAGGATGAGATTTCTAAAGTAGGATCTGATGTTGATGCTCTTAAGGTTGTATTCTCAGTTTGAGTGGCTATCTACTTTCTGTTTGTGAAATCTCAGCCAATTATCTAATGTTGTTGAACTGCATACTTTTGATGTGGAATTTGCTGTGAAGAACAAAGAAGCTGTTCTTAGGTAACTAAGCTTCTGTCTGTTAACCATATGATAAACATTTTTTTAATTAAGCTTCTTCAATTCAAAGTCTTAAGGCTTTGCCTATTTATATGTTGCAGTGATGTATTGTAATATCATTTATATGTTTTTTTAATACAGAGATGAGTTTATAAATCAGATGCTCGAGTTCAAGTCTGAAATCAGGTTTGTCCTGTAGACGAGCCTCCTATGATACTATTTATGCAAGAGTTTATATGTTTGCAATTTGGCATTATGCTTCGAACTGTTAAATACTACTTAAATGTATTCAGTTTTAAAGGAACATGTTTCCGTAAACTGTGTTTTTCATATTTTTGTAAATCTTTGCCCTGCCACTTGCAAATTCTTAGGCTGTGTCTTGTATCCTTGTTCATGAGTTGGTTGTAGCTACTTCTAGCTATAAGCAGTGCAGTATCTAACTATTATGAGCTCTTAGATGCATACAATGCACGAAAACATGGCAATGAATTTTGTTCTTGGAATTCACACGTCATTGGAATTCTAATATGCTTTGTTTAGTGAATGGAGCTGACCCAAGCTTCTTGACAAATATGGCAGATTTTTATTCGTTTGGGATAGTTTATTTGGGTTGAAAATAACTAAAATGTGGTGGTTTGAGGGTGTGGTTTTAACTTCTGCATGAAGTCATGCATAAAAGATTCTTATCTTTAAGTTAATTGATAAAACATATGCAGGAATTTCCAGGGCTCCTCCAACTTACCTAAAAGAAGTGGCTTGAGAGTTTCATCCGGTAATATCCTACTGTGCATGGTAAATTTTGCATGATGATCTTCATAGATCTAGTATCAAAAGAATAGATCTTAGAGTATGGAGGCCTAATGTTTGTGTTACTATTGTGTGAAAGATTTCTTGTTTGCAGTCTTTTTCGTTGGTAATATGGAAAAAATGAGATTCAAGGCCTATGCCTCGAAACTGAATGCTTTGTTTTGCCTGGTTGACCATCTTGGGTCGGTTAGTTAATCTTTAACAGACTATGGTTTCCACTTTATTATGAAAGAGTCAAGCTATCTGTCTCTAGTGCATTGTCTCAGCACAGCATACCTCTTTCTCAGTATCTGTGTCTATCTAAATGCTTTGTGATTGCATTTGACTTGAACCATTCTAAATCAGATACAGACATGGTTTTTCTGGCAGAACGCAACCATGTTAGCCGTGAAGATGCAAAAGTGAGAGATTTTGAGCAGAAAATCTCCAACATGGTTGCTCAAACTGCTGCAGAAGAAGAAGAGTGTGGAAGGGAGCAGCTTCTCTATAATCAGGTCTACACCAATCATGTTGTGGATTAGTGTTTTTTTTGTTTGTTTTTCTTTGTTAAGAAGTTCTGAGACCAACTGCTATTGCTTCTGGAACTCTGCAGCTGTATCAAGAAATGATTGATTCGGGGAGAAAACGGGATCTAGTCAAGATGGTTATGACAGACATCAAAGAGTTGCAGGAGTTAACAAAATATCCTGTTCCGTTACTTTCTTTTTATGTATATTTATATTTATATTTATAACTTTTTCTTGCAAGCCACGTATCCAACAATGATTGGATACTACAAAATGGAGTGAAATACATAATAGTTCATAAAGAAGTTGCCTGATTTTTTTTTTGATTGTACATCTTACTAGTACTTAGGTAACAGATTGAGGTTATGTTTGCGACCTATTATAATTGAACAATTATGTTTTCTATTTTGCTGTCTTTAACTAGACATAAGCTGAGTTCTGAAATGGAGGAGAAATGTTCAACTTTCAGTGAAGAGTTGCAACGGAGCTGTCTGTGTCCTAATTGTCATCTTGATAATTCAGAGGCCTTGGCTGAACTGCTTCAAGAGAGGGAGCATAGTTAATAACCTGTAAGTAGTACATTTTCCTATCATATCATTCACAGTTTTAAATAGCACTTTACTGGGTGAATACCCTTACATTTGATTCAATGCTTCCGATACAAAAATCATTACACAGGGAATACTTAATTCGAGTTGACTTTCTTGCATGTTATTTCACCTTTTCCCGCAGCTGACAAAAAAAAGCAGTTTGATATATATCCTTACATATGTTGGCTTTGTACTGAAATAATTTCATTAAACAAAAAATTCCAATCATGTACAATGTTCAGATGTACACATTTCTAGAAGTAAAAGAAAAGAAAAAGAGAAGATTCTGATGTTTTTACTTCCTTTGATTTATATGAATGCCCTTCTGTTACAGTGTGAGTGTATCATATCCTGTGTAGTCTAGTGGACTAATGGTAGACAGCTGAGAAAAGAAAACACGCAAAAGAAGCGAGAAAAATGCCTAACCATGTATAAGCGTGTGTCTTTCGCAGTTTCACTATACCCATATGTGGTTGCAATGCCAAGAGGGTGAAAGAATGAAAAAGTATACCGAGGCTGTAGCAGGGAAACAATTTAGCAAATGTTGTTGTAGCACATTTATCTTGGTCTGTAGAAACTCAGGAGACTAAAGTCATACATCAACTCAAGCACCAGCTTTTTACTATGGCCTAGTATCTACATTTAATTCTCTTCCACTCACTCATTCCTCAGTTTCTGCCCTAATCAGTGATAGTAATGTACACTTATCGCCACTGTGAACCTGTGTGGGTGTACTTTGAACCTGTGTGGGAGTACTTTGAACCTTCATGGGAGTACGTTGAGCCTTCACGGGATTACTTTGAACCTTCACAAGAGTACTTTGAACCTTCATTGATGTAACAAAGTAACATTTTAAGATAATTTTGTCGTAATGTCTACTAAGCTTTTGCAGTTTATAGTAGTATTTGTTAAAAAGACATGAGCTGCTTCCAAATTTAGCCCTTGTAACAAAAAGGCGGAATGAGTCACATTGCTTAATGGAACAAAAAAAAAAACGGAAAAAAAAGAGTAATGATAACGTGTTTGTGTAGAGTGCTTACATTATATTTTGAGAGATTCATTGATGAAAGAAATTTGCCAAGTGAAACTGTGTTTGAACTTGCAGGCTTTGAAGTATTAATTTCTGTGGTAAAAAGCGCTGAAACAGGGCGATGGTCTGAGAATTTACTCTCTCCGCGAAAATAGGAAAGTTGTTCTATTCCTTTCCCAAACCACATTATCCTGTCACACCTGCAAAGAAGAATTCTCTATAGATCACAAGGATCATACATAATGGTTAGAAGTAGTTTAATATTGGATTGTTGGATGTACCACGCTGGGGTTCTTCGCTTTTCTGTTGAATGTGGAACTACTGGGGCGTGCTTGTCTCCTGTGTAACAATTACCAAGCTCTACAGAGTACTTATAGGTGGGTGCAAACTCTATATCACCTTCCTTCCAGCCTTCGAATACTCCCCTGTGCTGTTGTTCCTTTTTGAGCTGGTCAAACCTTTGTAGTTCTTTCCACTTCTTTTTTCTTATCAGCTCCCTTGCCATGTCGTCTTCCATGCATAACCGGTAGTTGAGATCCCCAAACCAGAAAATTCGTCTGTTTCACAACATTTCATATACGAATTTCAGAAAATTTGACCAAAAAATTTCAACGGGGCAATATTTTTGGCGTTTTCCATTTACACCTCGGTTTCCTCCTTCCTGAGAATGTTCCTTATCCCTCTTTGTATTTGTTTGTCTAATCTGATATTACAGCTTTATCACTAATTCAGCACTTTGAGTTGGTAAAAAGCTATGTCAATTGCCTATGGTGGATACATATTAGGCGGAAAGTCACATTTCCTATGGTTTTACATTTCTTATGAATTTTTGAAAGTTGTATTGGCTGTATACAGAAATTAAAATTCTACAAGCATTCGTACATAGGTTGGCATACAGTAAATATATATATCTGCACATTTTTGTTACTGTTTATTTACTTTTCAAGTGGCCTTATATGCGTATTGATGGTTTCATGAGCGAGGGGAATATGGCGTTTAGAAAACTTACTCATGCCCCAATATGGTAGGAGGAAGAGTATCCTCAAACTCTTGAGGTAGTCGAGGGAAAACAGTTCGCTTGAAAATTTCCCCAACTTGTTGGTTCCTTCGTAGTTCGTCCCCTTTCTTTTCGCCAGATGCCAAATGTGCCGTGATGAAGCAAAAGCTGGTTCCGTCAATTGACATGCTGACTGAAACTGCTCCTTTGTTACCCAAATAACCCATCAAACCACAGGCAACTGGATTTGCCTTCACGTTTGAAATCCGATACTTAAGTAGAAGATCCCTTTTCATCCATATTGTAATAAAAATTCCGACCATTTTTTTGCTAGCCATGAGTTTATATGCACTAGCACTTCCACCTTGCTCCCCATGTTGAGTTTTTGACCTCTCTCTCATCGGAGTCGTGCTCCTCTTAAGACCTGTTTGCCCTTTAGAATTTGCAGGTTTAGCATACTCATATTCATCAGTGTCTAATGGACTCAGTGTTGGTGTCAACCAAACACATCCTTCTCTGTTGTTGAGAGTTTTTCCTATCAGCAGGTTCCATTTTCTAGCATCTGTGTTATCTTCCATTCCAATCACCGATATTGTGTTTAAAGGAACGATCTCTTGAAACCTGTCAACGCCATTTCAATAATTGCATGTACTTGATTAGTTAATTATATAGAATCAATACATATAAATATTGCTTGCTTTCATCATGCATTACCTACCCGAGAACGTAAATGTCGACAGAGTTCTTTAGATTCAGCCATTCCTCCAAGTCTGAAGCTAAGTTTCCTACCGGTGATTTTCCTCCCACATTCCATGTTCCAACAAAAATCCTGTTCGATATACCGTAAGCACACAGAAAATCATGGCATTCATAATGCCTTTTTATCATCAATTTGTGGAAAGAGTGAAAATATAATTATAACCTGAGTTCATGGGTTAAACCTGATGACTTGAGTCCTCTAGAGTCCCTAAAACTATGACTCAGCTGCTCCTCGGGTTCACTATCTGCAAGAAAACTCCTCATTATGAAGGATATAATTCTGTTTACGTGCTTTCAGGGGGTGGGGGGCTGAACAAGGGAGGGAAACTACAGATGCGGACCTGAAACGTCAGCAGAACTGGGCTGTTCAGATTTCCTTGATTTCTTTTTGAGCCATCTCTGTGACTTGCCGGATGATGACCTTACAATTTCGCTACCCATAGCTTAGCAAGATATTGTCCATGCAACAGTCGGAAATTCTGATATCTTTGTTGTTAATGTTGAAATTTTCTGGGCAAATAAAGAAGAAGGTTTGTTTCCTGTCAAAGAAACATCTGCTAAATTCTTTGTTAGCAGAGAATCTAGTTTGTGAAGGAATAATAAAGAATTTAACGTTACAAGCTGGCAATGCAAGACGTGATAAGCTCAAAACAGCATTGTGTAGGGTGGTACAGTTAATCCAGTTTTAATAGGTCAAACCAGGTTGTGTTATGGTTGTTAATCAAGTTTCTAATCACTTAAAATAAATTCTTATTAATCCCAATAAGATATTTAATATTGAGCATGTAGTTACTCTCTCCATTCCCGTTATTTGTTTACCTATTCCATTTTGGGGTGTTTCAGTCAATTCTTTACATTTCGATTTTGAGAATGCCTTTGATGAGTAATTGACCTTCCACACGCAATTTAGTCCATTTGTCATCTAGTAACTGATCCTTTTTTTTTTTCTTTTTTTTTTGTGTCAAAACCAAAGGTAAACGAATAATCGAAGGAGGCACTACAAATAAGAAGAGTTGTTGAGAGTTTCAAATCTTATTAATTACATGGGGTTTCAGCCTCATAGCTAGGTGGGTGCTTGTCACGTATTGTCCGTCTTGACGCTGATGCTTATTCAACCCATCAATTTTAGGAAAGTATTATTATGCAAATGAGCCTGTTTGCTATTCATGTTTTGTTACGTAGCTATATATTTCTGTTACACTATGTAGAGCGGACAGATAGGTCAAATTTTAGATAATGTCTAAATATGTGATCAATGGCTAAATGAATCTCATTGACTTTAGCATGGGATAAATTTAGGGGATGTTTGGTTGGAGTTTTTGGAATGGATTGAAATGGATTCTATCAATTTTAGTGTTTCGTTAGAGGGTAATGGATTCTAACTCCATTCCAAACCCTTACAATCTAATATTCATGTATACACACAAGTTTCTAAATCCATTTCATCCTATCACTATACTCAATCCATTCCAAGATCGAATCAAACACTTCTGAGAAAATATGAGGTTCTAACTCCACACCTCTATGGTATCGCAATTTATTCTAATCCATTCCAATACTTTGAACCAAACGACCCCTTAGTCATTCATCACATATTTTCCGTCGCATATTTGGCCTAATATGTTAAAAATGGGATCTTATTTCTTAAACTTAATTTTTTAGAAATAGTTTTTAAAAGTCAGAAGGAATTTGGTGTTTCTATTTTTATGGCAAAAAGATGATTTTTGAGTTTTTGAAAAGTTACTTTTAAATTTTTAAATAATGATGTGTGCGGCCAAAAAGTGCTTCTTAGTCCAAAAACACTACAAAAAGTTAGGTCAAACTCACACTAGTATTACTCCCTCCTATTTCATCTGTTGTTTCCCTTTCTCTTTAACACAAGAATTAAGGTAATTAATTTTGACAATACAATACACATGACCCCACATCATTTTGATTTTGAACCACACAAAGTTGTCCAAAAAAAGGAAAGAGGAAACAAAACTGGAATTGGATAGAAAAGGAAAGGAGAACAACAAATGAAATAGGAGGGAGTATTACACTAACACTTTGAAAAGACGGTCTCTTATTAGGTTATTGAGAGCCACTTTTGTCGTAACTATTTATATGCTTTTTTGTACCCTTTTTATTATTGATTGTGGTTCAAAATGCTTATTACCTATAAGTAGATTCTAGACTATTAGGTCACAAAGTTATTTGATTGATTTGTTGTAGCGAACGTGATTTCTAATAAGATGATATAAAATATATAAAACAAGTTTAGGGATTTCGGTTAACAATGAATATCAATTAGGGGGTTTAGGGTCAAGTAACTGACATAAACGGACTATATAAGGTTATATGTTCGGTTGATAATCTATATCCTTTAAATCGATGCTCAACATGCGGTCGCTATTAGACTTGATAAAGCTGACTCGACCCGATATGGCTGACCCGAGGCCTGAAAGTGACCCGAACTTACTTGACCCGAATATGACCCGAAATCCGAATTGACCCAACCCGACCCAGATCCGAACCTTGATTGATCCAATGTAGACCCGACTCCAAAAGACCCGAGTCCCGACCCATAATTAACCTGATACAAAATGACTTAAAATGGCCCAAAAATGACCCGAAAGGACAAGTAATAAGTCATATTAATGTTATATACATCAAAATAAAGTTTCATGGTTGTAATCATTCCTAATAAATAGTTAAATTTGCAAAACGGTATTTCTAAATCAAAATAGTACTAATTAAAGTTTTTACCCATTAACCCGAAAGGGACCCGACCCAAAATGACCCATACCCAAAAGTGACCTGACCCGAAATGACCCACAATAGGTCACCTGAAATTGACTCGAAACCCGAAATGACCAAGATCCGACCCGAAATGACCGACCCAAACCGACCCGACTCATACCCCACCTGATTGACCCATTTGTCACCTCTAGTCGTTATAACTAAGTCGTTCTACCTAATTATTGTAAGCCTTTCTTAGCATTAATCTGGTCGACAATAACAATAATTCGCGATAATAAGTAATTAACCCCGGTCATTAATTAATCAATTAGATTGATAAATACTCCCTCCTATTTCATTTGTTGTTCCATTATAGTGCATTTTAATAATAAATTCGATCCTAGAACGTCTTACTGCGATTTATATAATTATGTATAGGAAGGAGCTATTTTGATGTTGATATTAGCTGAACAGCTAAGCGAGGTGATGAATAAACGACGACAAAATAAATAAGGACTTCAAGCTCAGATTCAAAACCTCAAAGTCCACAAAATAAAGACAAAGCAGTCAAAATAAAATGAAAAGCCACTACGGAATAAATTGTTGACAAGACCACTTTACAAATAATGAAATAAGAAGCATAATTACAAGAGTTGAAGCATTGAAAATAAAGTGGTGAAACATTCAATTTGGTTGATGTTACATTGAAGAATTTACGGGGAAAACGCATACTAGCATTATCATGGTGAAGAATTCTAGTGATATTTACAACAAGAAACATCTCTATTTAATTCCTTAATTCATGAAACATTCATATTTCGAAAAAACTTCATGCATTAATAGCACAAACTCTAGGAATAATTTTACATGTATTTACATTAATTAGTGATGTAAACGTATGTGTATTATTTAATTTAGAAACTCACATGATCACCTATATAAAAGAACGTGATTTACATTTGAAGAGACGCACAAAGACACAAACAATAAGCAATAAAATAATTAGTTTCATATTAAATTCTATTTATATCAATTATCTTAATCATATTTTTACATTTTGCATGCTATTATTTGACGACAAGATCAAACTTCTTATTTGGGCCCAATTTTGTATAATGGGCCAAGGAGTAATATGGAGGGCTGAGTGGATGAAGGGAGTGTGGGCTGAAGGTTAGAAGGCCCAGTTGCCACGCGAATAAGAGGAGGACGACATATGGGATCCAAAGACAAAAGGCCGAGTTGCTTAAAAAGGAGGCGACATAGAGGGAGCAGCCCAACGGATGGAAGGACAGATACTTGGAGAGCATGTAATGCTAACCCTAATTAGGGTTTGGTACTATTTAAGGAGAGGCAAAGGAGGATGGAAGATCATTCAGAACCTAGCATAGAACAACCTCGTATTATGTGCCTAGCAGTAGACGCCTTGCCTCCATTGTATTATCATTATTAATATTGCTAGTGAACATCTTGGAAGGATATCGTCTCCTTCCCGCGGTCGTTTCTCACATTGGGTTTTTTGTGTCCCCAAATCCCTTGTGTTTATTCTCTTTATTTTACATACTACAAAGCACCTAACATACATATAGGACGATTCACACTTAAGATTATTTTGACCCTAAATTAACCTAGTTGGTTGAATATACCAAAACAGTTTGGCGCCCACCGTGGGGCATAGTGGTTGTCATCGTTAACCGTCCAAGAAACTCAGAAACACGCCATGCCAGGAAACAAATCAACTGTCCATCCAAGGTCCGAAGGAAGCCAGTCCCCAAGGATACAAGCAGGTGCGTCGCAGGCACCTGGAATCCAAGCAACGGCATCAGGCCCAACTACAAAGGCGAATCTCTTGCCAAAAACTAGCTAGCCGAAAGCAACCAGAGAAGTGGAACCACCACCAAGAAAAGAAAAGGAGGCAACTCCCGTATAAGGAGATCAGGATGTTTCAACATATCAGAAATCAGGGTTCGCCACCACCTAATACAACCCAATTATCCGGCCAAGATAATTGAAGCGTTACCATCTCGGTTTCCCGAGGTAGTGTTTCGGAGATGCAATCAAGAAGCCTTTATTATAAATAATGGTTTAGTGAATTACATAAATGTAAACAAATGATTAAATAAATACAATTTATACTACAACGAATCTCTAAGAAGACTGTCTCATGCGACTCGACTCCAAGTCCAAAGCGCGGCCCAAAACCCGATCACGTCAACAAGCAGAACCTGTACTCAAACTGCTCCCCATATGATCGGAAATATCATATGGATCGACACAGGCCACCCCGGAAATAGGTGACAATTACCTAACACACAACACGTCAGTTTCAATAAATAATATGAGACACGACATACGAAATATGCTTATGCAACACGATA
This sequence comes from Silene noctiflora, assembly GCA_009801015.1. Classification (NCBI taxonomy): domain Eukaryota; kingdom Viridiplantae; phylum Streptophyta; class Magnoliopsida; order Caryophyllales; family Caryophyllaceae; genus Silene; species Silene noctiflora. The sequence goes on along the minus strand of VHZZ01004366.1, from coordinate 7,091 downwards.
ATGAAATGCATGTGATACAACCTCCAACCACACCACACCGGTACCGGGACACACCCAGACGTACCCACAACCCGGTGACGACATCGCAACATCGCCCACCAAAACAGCCGGACCGCAGCCCGTAAATAGGTACTCCGGACACACCGGTGGTACCGGGCCCGAGAGCGACTCGGATTCCCTGCCAGACAACGTGACTCAACCTCACGTGTTCCTCCATAACTCAAGTCATTAATGTGCACACCCCCCTCGGAGTGGGAAGCTCTGAGAGGTGACTCGAGCTTGAGACAATCTCCCAACCGCCTCACGTGTCCGAAAGAGAGAGTAACACCACCGTACACCGCCAACAACCTCCACAATACATATAACACGATATGCATGACCAACACAATAAATGCAAGATACTACTCAATATGTCAATTACCGACTCATCATGATACACGGTCCCAAATATGATACGAATACCAATTCCTTAACATTACCAATCTCATGTCATAAAATGTATTTCTGAATAACATATGAATTACGATAAACACGTTATAATGCAATGACATTCAATACGACTCACATAACCATCCAAATATATTGAAACCGAGTAGGATTAACCTACCTTTTAGCAATCCCGTCAAATAAATAAGCAAACGGATACAATTGCGCTCCTCCACAAAGTCGGCACCTAATTACGGTAATTAAATATAATTACTAACTATTCTAATTAAATTAAATACGAAATATAATTAAACAAAACCCGTCTTAAACTACCCAAAACCCGTCACATACTCGGCCCACACCACAACCACACTCCACCACCGGCTGCCGCCACCGTGAGCCACCACCACCAGCCATGGTGGGCCACGGCCAGCAGCCCCACACCGGCAGCAACAACCAATGACAACAACAACGAACAACGACAACCGACGCAATAACACACAATCGACACATCCACACTAAACACAACCACACGGCACCACCGTGGGCCACCACCTCTTGCCGCCACCACCCCTCGTCGTCCCCACTACCAGCTGCCACTAGCCGTCACTAGCAGCGACAACAACCACCAACAACGGCGGCCAAACACGCAGCAACATTTTTATGCAATCCCATAGACACGTACTGATATCACCTAAAACAATAACAACATCTTAGGGCCCTATGCATTACACATCACCCTCTTAATCTCATAACCGCGATAACTAACTTGGTAGTACTAGATCCACAACTTTACGTATGCAATTATCATTAGGACTAAACTCATCCCAATTTTACAACAAATCCCTCTAAAACCTCAAATTCTCAACTATACAACCAACATTCGACTAACAATTTCTCAATTTTTTTCCGTTCACAACTAACACTCCTCAAAACCGACACCCTCTGAAAAACCATCACCTCCGAAAAACAGACGTCGGTATAATTATATAACCATCAATTACCATATCACACGTGTACAAAGACGCCCAAGTAGTTTCACCATTCATTTCTTACTACAACTTTTACTAAATATCTTTCACCATTCAACCTAATTGATCACCTTAAGTTCCATCTAGTTACCATCTTTTCAATTCTCATCTATACTTAAACTCAACATACTTATTCCCACAACTATGAACAACCCAAATCATCACCTCATTCTATTTTAAAGTTCCTCAATTGTTTTCTCATTATTCCCCAACTCAAATCTCGATTATTTATCAACCAAAATTCCCCAAATCATGCTCAATAGCAGAATCCCTCAACATGCAATCCATAAGTTTGAACCATTAAAACATATTCAACCTTGATTACACATCACTCATCATTCATAAGTTACCTCGTACCACCATCTTACTCAACTCAAAACACCTTACGTAAGCTAAACTCACTTTCTTGTACTCCCAATTTCCGACATAGAGTATCCACAAAATCACATCAAAATCCTCGGATCACGAATAATCCAATCAACACACCAATAACCTTGGATCACAAATTAAGACTTCCCAAATCGCAAAATATCACAAGAATAAGAGCATACCAATCCTAATAAATCACATATCTCACATCCATGACTTTCAAGGCACATAAGGAAAACAACCTTGAGTGAAATTACACAACAGGATAACTCAAATTCAAGACAATACACAACAAGGCTAATGACATCAWGGCTTTTGACACGATTGACCAACCMTGGTGTATGAAATCAAGATTTTSTCATGAACATTYGRTMATATATACAAAAWTTTTTGGAGAACATTTAAGTTAAAATTTYCCAATTTGGGACAATAMGATGCATTATTAACGGAATTGTRAACTTGCGRCACAATTGAACCAATTCTCAAGTGCAAAACTAAAATTTAGGCATCAATACTATAATTTTYCACACCTATCATCATTAACAAAAGTTAGGGCACCATGAGACAATTAAGCCATGTTTCAAATACAAAAATAAGAATTTAGTGATGTACACATGATAAACAAAATTTGGGCAAAATTTCAAGGTAAGATTCTCAAATTAAAGCAATGCATAACATTTTTAACAAAATTGAAATCTTATTACTCGATTAATTCAAGAAAATTTGAAGGTCATGTCTTACATCATTAAACATCATGTGAATCTTTATAACTAACTAGATAAGAAATGGGGTGCAAAAATGCAAGATACTTAGATTGATGCAAACATAACGCAACATCAACAAGGACTAATTACCAAGAAATAATTAAGTCAAATTTGGGTGCAAAAATCAAAATCATTCATTTTGAGATGAAATTTCAAATGAAATTTTGATTCAAGATGATGCATGCCATTACTAACCAAGATAGTAGCCTCATTAGTCAACTAAACTAGGTTTCAAACACGAAAAATAAAAACTTAAGCATGAACATTAAGACTCCAAAATTCTCAAGACAATTTTCAAATGTAAGGCAAAATTAGCAATAGCAATTAAACTCTGGTCTTTGTTAAACAATTAACCAACCAACAAATGTATAATCAAATTATTGATGTTAGGTTCTTTAACCCTATTATTAGACTCCTCTAATATAGATCTAAGTTACTAATTAAATTAGATGATGTGAATCTAGTTGCATGCAAACAAA
>VHZZ01004364.1:29543-41405 GCA_009801015.1 Silene noctiflora | reverse complement strand
GGTTGAACTTCGGGGACGAAGTTCCTTTTAAGGAGGGAAGACTGTAATACTACGGTTTTCTGTGTCTTTGGGTACTCTATCGAGTAGGACTTACTTTGTCGAGTAAGTAAGTGTGTTTTAGAATCAGGGTCTGTTTTTTGGGTACTCGATCGAGTACGTGTGGCACTCGATCGAGTAAGGGGCACTCGATCGAGTAAGTAAGTCTTATGGGTTATTTTAGTCGGGCTTTGTTAACAACGCGAGATTAATATGAAAGCTTTTCCGTTGACTTCTTTTCACTTTTACTTTTATTAAAAATCATTCAAAAAGAAAAAAAAAAAAAAAAAGAGAACGTAAGTTGTGTTTCCACTTCGCGTTGTTAGCAAATCCAAGGGCTAGAGTTATCGGATTTCGGAGTTCTTTACACCGTTGAGATCGTTGTCTTGTGGGTAAGATCTGTGCACCATTTTTATATTGTTTCGTTAAGTTTGTTTAAACCCTAATTGAGTGGTTTGGGAGTAATTGGGGGTGTTTTTGTTATTGGATTGTAATTGTATGGTTATGTGTTTATAGGAGGTGAATTCGTAGAGGAACGTTTCTGATTGCTGAGTGGATTGCGTTGATTTTGCTATTCAGGTAGGGTTTCCCTACTCAGTTATTGTGTACATATTTGTAAGGTGGTTGGCGATTGATTGTTATGCGTTTATGGTCGATATTGATGATATTGATATTTGTGTTGTATAATGTGAATGGATTGTCTTGTCTGTGGTTCGTGAGGCGCGTCCTCGGCTGAGTGGAGTCACTTGTGGGAGTGACTTCACACCCTTGATTCGCCCTCTGTGGAACCCGCCACAGAAGGGGATGTGCACATTAATGAACATGGGTTTACGCTCGGAATAAATGAGCGGGGATTTGGTGGGTACGGTTGCGGTCCCCCACTGGCAGGGCTACACAATTTAGTGGTGTAGTCAGATGTGTAGAGATGTTACAAGATTGGTGGATGGAATGTTGTGCCTTTTGTTTCATGATGCATGTATGCAGTAACTGAACCCGTCTTATGTTTTAAAAATTATGGTGATCCATTCGGGGATTGTGAGCAGTTGTTGAGCAGGTTTGATTGATGCGCATGGGATAACCGGGTTAAGTCACCACATGCGGATTAGAGGAGTCTTCCGCTGTGATGCGAGTTTTTGTTAGTTTAGTTGTTAGACCTTTTTAAGACGTTTGTAACTTTTGTTAAGACAGTTTTGGCTTTGACGTGTAAATAGTTTAACTTGTTTAATAAAGTATGTTTCTTGATTGTCTATTTGATATGCATTGCCTCGGGTAACCGAGATGGTAGCACTTCTATGCATAGGGTGGTCTTGGTAAGGCACCTTGGTGTATGGGGGTGTTAAAATGACATTCTCCCAAATACATTTTAATAATTAAAGACGGATAAAAAAACACTATAGAATCTTGTTCGCATTATCAATTATATTTATCCTCACCTCAAATCCGAGAACAGTATAGTTAATGTTGTTGCTTAGTCGGGTGATCCCCTATTGCAGGTAAAGCTTGTCCTCATTGTTCCCTTACACAAAAAAAGTTGAATTAAATTTAACAAGTGAACCAAAAATAGCATATCCCTGCCCAAACTGACTAAGAAGAAAACAGTGCGGTAGTCGGGTTCACAAACAATTCAACATCAGTTATTATCTCCCATAAACTATGAATTGGGAAGGTAAAAGTATGCGTCTCTGTTAAATTTTTTCGAGGAATGGGTAGCACATGCTGTTATTTGCTCAGGTGAGGTGAGTCCTTCATTGGAATATACCAACATTCAATCTTTGACACTAATTGACATAAATATAAATTACTTTTGCGCGATGTAAACATAGTTTATCAAATGTCCCCAAGGTTGGTCGAACAGTAAACATATTTGGATCAACAACTACTGTTCAAATGAACAGTACACTTCCTTGATCATATTTTTTTGCGCCTGGGTACCTTTAGAAAACGATGTAAAATGCACCCAATTAAAAACGAATTAACCCAAGGTAAGAACTAGAAAGCACGACTATCATACGGAAACTTAAATTCGTCTAAAATAATGGTGGTAGATAGATAATGTTATCCGACAAAAAAAAAACCCAAAACCAGTGACCTAAAATGGAGAACATTCAAACAAACAGCCCTAAAATTGACTAAGCAGCCACCCAAAACTCAAAAGCAGTCGTCTGAAATAGGAAACATTTAAATAAACAACCCTAGAATTGAATAAGACCACCCAAAATTAAACAAAACCAGATTGATCATACCTCAGGAATTAAAATTCGATTAATCACATGGTGAGTTGTTTAAGAATTGGTAGGGCATAATTGATAGAATGATTGAAAGATAAAATATGAAGAACTAATTGAAAGATGATGTAATTATGAATTAAAATAGGGATGATCAGAAAATAAATGAAAAACGAAGAGAGAAAGGGAGGATGGATGAAAATTAATAGAGGAGAATGAATGGACTGAAAAGGTGAAAAGGGGAATGACTAATGACTAATGAGTGGCTGAGAGAGAAATTGCGCTAAAGGCAAAACACAGCGTTGAGTTTCAAAACGGCAGCGTATGGGCACTGTTCAAATGAACAATATGTGGTTTTAGAGACATTTAGGATAAGGTAGGTAGATAAATAATAGATTTATATGAACAGTATACTTCCTTGGGGACTTTTAGTGTAAGGTGATAGATATTATTTTCCCTTGTGCTAATAATTTGTTACATGAAATGGAAGTACATGTATGGAATGCACAAAAAAGCATAGTTTTCCTATTGTATGGAATGACTTTCGCTTAAATTCGAAACATACATAGATGGCAACTCAGCTGACCTAAGTACTGTTGCACAACAAAAAGCAAGGGCAGGGACAACCTTCTAGGTATCCATTAGGAGTCGGTAATTCCATTAAAAACAAGAATGGGAGGATCAACAAATGTCGTCTTTGGCTGTGACGAAAATGAATTAATTACAAGATTTGGAGGTGGAACAACTTGATGCTTTTTAGTTTTGTACAAATGAATTACTTTCAGGATTTGGAGAAAACAAATTCTAAATCATCTCGCAACAGAAAGCTAAATCATAGGGAACCGGGCTTAATTTGAGCTTGAGCTTCAACTCTTTAGGTTCAAGAGCTCTGAGCCTAGCCAGACCTGGAGCTTAAATTTCCGACCTATATTTGGATCTACCTCGAATCAAATTAGTTACACCCCTAAACTACAAAGTAGAAGCCCTCGAAATATTGGGACGAACCTTAATAGAACTACACTGCAAAGTTCAACAACTTGTGTATCTGGTGGAGTAACTCACGTTATAGATTTAAGATAATCGCGGCACTGACCTCGTGTCCAGCTGGACTGATATGGTAAATGTAGAAATGGTGGAGAAGCAACGACATTGCTCCCGGGCACACCAACAACATATAACCAAACCTGAAATACAATCACATGACTCATTAAATCAATGATCTGAACATATAAAAAACCCTAATTTTGCGACAGATAGTAAGAAAGCCTAATATACACTAAATTGACGAAAATCAAAACAAAAAAAATCAAATAAATGCAAGAAAACTGAAGTCCCCAAGAGCGTGCACTCACTGGACAAGAATAGGTGAATCAACAATTATGATAATTAGGGTTAATTCGACAACATTAATAGATGACCCGCAAGAATTGTTGGCGATGATAATACTTAGGATTAAATCGATGACAACAGGTGACAATAATTGATGATGAAGAGCGAAATAAAGGCACACAATATAATTACGATAAATCGATTAGGAAACTCACATTTTTTTCACCCACAATAATTGATGATGATGAAATTTCCTGAAATAAGGTAGCTCCATTTCTTTCCATCCAGTAAAAGGCAGAGAGGAAAAAGACAAACATTTACCGTTACCGTTGTCGCCAGCCTGTCCTCTACCATTAATTTAGGATGTCGTCGTCATTAGAATTAGGGTTTGTGGGAGTGAAAGCAAAGGGAAAAGGTGTGGTGTGCGTGGAGCGAGATCAGAGAAAGTAAAGAGAATAAATGAGGGTTTGGTTAGTGAGGCAAGAAAAGTGGCCTATGTATGAAGGCCTAGCAAACAAGGCCCAGAGAAGTTGGTCCCAGCAAAGGTAGACAGCCCAATTTCAAAACGCAGTGTAGCATGCCAAAACGCAACGCACAATTACGGTTCAAATGAACAGTATAATCCTTGGGCACATTTAGAATAAGGTAGGTAGATAAAGCTTAAACATGTTTAAAAAAATGTTTTTTTTGTTGATTATAATACTTATAGTTGCATATTCTTGTTTAAACAGTCTTTTTCCGTATGAAATAAGACAGAAAAATATGTGACCATTTTACGATACAATATAATTATCAGAAGTTTTTTTCGTTAAAAAGTGATAACATTAGTCATAACATTCCATCATTAAATAGTTTTTAATATAAAAATTTGACATTTTCTCGTCTTATGTTGAGACCGTTTCAAGAAATACCTACTTATTTATAATAGTATATCCATGTAATTTACCCTTCGTTAGAACTTGAACACAAATTCTCATTTAAGACGACATTATTCGCCCTAACCTTAGAACGGGTCAAATATCACATAAAAGAATATGTATTGATATCAACAAAATTACAAATTCTCATTGAAGACGGGCACTATACGTCACAAGCTGAAGACGGATAATGTCCATCTCACAATATGCAAGTGACACTATTTATGGGGTGCTTCATTTCTCCCCCACTTGCCCTCCCACTTGCCTTATTGTGAGAGGTACACTATCCGTGTTCACCTTGTGATAGATAGTGGTAGTCACAAACAAGACGTTTTGCAACAAAATATTATCTTATCTATGCAAGTGAGAATTATTTGACCCGTTTTAAAATCTATTTTAAGAAAGACCTGTTGGAACTTAGAAAGTTAGAATTGGTGTAATTGAGAGATAAGTAAAAGGCGAAGAAATTGGCTTTTGCGACAAGAAAGTCCCCCAAATACAAGTTAGAAGTGGCCGTATATATATATTTGCCCTAATTATACAACATTGTGGTGGCATTTGAATCATCAAAGAAACAACAAGCTTGATTAATGGCGAGAGACAGTTGTCTTGCTCGAGTCGGCGCCGGCGTTGCTGTCGGTGGTGCTGTTGGCGGTGCCGTCGGTCTGTTTCTCTTTCCTCTCTTTCCAAAACCCTAACTTTTATCCAATTAATTAATTACTTAGTTTATACAATTGATTTTCTGATTTTATTTACTTGCTTTAATGTTATGATGATTCATTCTTAACTTTGTATTGATTTCAGTTTTATTGGTGATTCATTAGTTTACTTATTTCGTAGTTTTCATTCAAAGACTTGACTTATTTACTGTCAATGTTTAACATTATTCTTGTCTACAACAACATTACCCAGTGCCTCAATGGCTCCCCGCAAATTGCGGGGTAGAGGGGTTGGATGTATACAGCCTTACCCTTTTGTTAGCAACACAAAGAGGCTGTTTCCGAATGACCGAAGATGAAAATTGCGTCAAGAACTGCATCGAAGGACCGCCACTTCACAAAAGAAAGAAGCGCAGCCACTTTAGTGAGCCATTTTTATTTATTCCATTATAATCCATAACCAAAGAGTAATGAGTCTTTGGCTCCATTGGAAATATGGAAAACATTATTCTTGTCTAATTAACCGAATTAGGGTTAGGGTTAGGTTTCATAGTATCTGTTTCTTTTTTATCGACCCCAATAACCGTAGAAGTGTTGGATTTAGATCCTATTTTTTGCTTTTATGCCGAAAATACCTGTGGACATTCGCGAAATTGGGGCTGAGGATGAGCGAAGCTGTTTCGAAGAAACCACTGTTTATTGAATCATGTTTAGTGGGAGTTGCGGTCAAAGTTCATTGTGCTTCAATTTGGTTTTGGAGTTGCAATTTTTTTCCGTGAATTACGTGCAATACCTCTCTCGAGTGTTTTTACATTGTTGAGCCATTTGGTTGGTATTCCTGCTATACAAGAATGAAATATTTTGCGAGTTCTAACCAGAAACTTTGCACACACTTGGGTGGTGGGCATGTGGGAGGGATAGTTTCTCCAGAAGAAGAATTGTTTGTTGAGAACCCTGGGCATTATGGGGATAATCTTATGTTGACGTGGAAGATTTTCATGTCTTGTTTATGTTTGGGTTGGTAGATAAATAATCTGGAGTAGTGCTGATCAGACATCTAAGATGTCTTGGAACCACTTAACCTTGAGCAAGAATCAAGATTTCTAAGAATAGGTAGAAGGCAAGTGAAGGACGTGTTGGAGACTATGTGTGATTGGTTCTTTGGGTGATGGGCCAAGAGAGTGAATAATTTGATCTCTACTGGAGTTCGAAGTGGTAGGAACAATAGGGACAGATTATTAGCAATTAATACGGCCTACTTATAATCTGAAGGACTCTACATTTGTGGAAATCGCAAAAAAAAGACAGACTATTCTCTAATACTCCCTCCTAGTCTGAGTGTTGGTTCCCTTTCTTTTGAGCATCTTAAGGAAATGAATTTGGATCACACAAAATACCCTAACCCCACATGGAATTGAATTTGGACCACACAAAACTTACCAAAAAAGGAAAGGGGAACCAACACCCTACTAGCATGGAAATGGAAAGAGGAACCAACACTCAGACTAGGAGGAGTATATTTTATTTTGGATGGCTGCTTCCTTAGTCCGGTGTTGTAGGTTTTTTTCCGGCTGGTTTTATGACTTTGTTCAACTGATGACAAAGAAGCAGGACCTCCTGATTGTTCCTTTGTGTTTGAGCTGGTTTCAAGATAATGTGAAATGTGGTTGTGAATTGTGATATAATGGGACATGAGTTAAATAGATGTATGATATGATGGGACATGAGTTAAAATGACTGCATCTTGTATGTTAGTTAGCTTTCCTTTGTGTATGTAGCTTAAGAACAACTAAAACCACTTCAAGCTGTAATCTAATGCTACTATGATATTTTGTTTGTGTGGATGTTTGGTTAGGGAGTATTTATAGAAATTAACTATGTTCCATCACTTTTTGAACAACTTTTTCACATGGAATCATTAATTTTTAAATTTGCGGTTCATGTACAGGTGCTGTTTATGGGACTTACGAAGCAGTGAGGTGTAAGGTTTGATCTCCAAGCTCTTACTTTATGCTTCTAGGTTATTGCAGGACTAGAATCCCTTTGCAATTTCTAGCTGAGATGCATTTTTTTCCCTAATATTTGCTTGTAGCAAAGTAATTTGTCGTTCTATCAACGCGCTTTCTATAATATGTGTACTAGTTACTTGATAAATTTGTCAATTGAGTTTCCAATTTCCACTGTTGATCATCAGAAACAGTCTCTGTGAGATCTTTTAGCCTAAGGTTCATGTTGCGGACATCCAACCACCTTCCCTGCCTTAGCTGGGTGCTTAGAGGAATTGGAATGCTGTCTAAAATGTAGTTAGAACATTAGTTGAAAGACTTACTTTCTTAATGCCATGTGATTACGTGATTGTCTCATTGAATTTTTTCTTTCTACTTCCAATGATCTTCTCTGTCAGATTTCTCACCTAGAAAACATGTTGAATTCTAATTCTGAACTATTGTATTCCGAGTTTGCGGGAGCTCCACTTTGGAATTATATTCATATTTCTGTATCTGAAATTGTTGTTTATATCATGATTCCCTGTATGATTCAGAACAATGTGCCTCTTTATGCTCATTTTTATGCACAGTTTTTGTTCAGCTCCACGTACTTCTTTTCCTTGGAAATTTGCCTCATTATGTGTTTAATGGACACATTCTGGTAAACCTGTTTGTCAACCTTTCTTTCTGTATGTGGAACTGCAATTGACAAAGGTGACCCGACCTAAAGGACCTGAGCTGGAACTTACCTGGACCAGAAATTAGGTTATTGTTTGCAAGGTTGTGGATGGTCACGATGTTTGTGACAGAAATGGGGCAACGATTTAAAAACATTTCTCATTTGTGTGTTTCTTTTAATTATTAAACATCTAAACCTGACTTGATTTTTTATGTTTGTAGATATATATACACTTACATACTTTGCAATGTGGCAAAAAAAGACCCCAATTTAATTATTGCAAAGACCCCCATGTTACCATTTGCCAGTCTTTTCCCGGAAAGTAATACTCTGTATGTATCATAGATAATGTTGTGTAAATATCATTAGTGTTATCGCTATTTCTGAAGTACCAGTTGTCGTTGCCGAAATATCTTTGCAAGTGATCATTATAGTCCGTCTCTTGCATAAAAGGCTTTCTGGCTTTGCATAACGTAACTTAACAGATAATAGGCACATACTTTATTGGAAAAGCTCATCGTTTAGTTTTTATTATAAGCAGTTGAGGATCTTCTAGAGATCTAGAGGCTATACGCAGAAACTTCGTTCTCTAGGGGCATTCGGAAAACCATAACTAGAAATATTAAATGATCAAGACCATGAAGTCGCGCTTGGGCACTAATATTTATAGCGAAACTATACTATTTTATTGTTGCGGGATCTGAAAGTTGCTAATTCTACCCCGTCATAATAACAATCTTCATAAAAAACTTTTGTGACAGAAAAAATACTGAGCTTATTTCATGATATCATCATATCGCTAGGTCAATGGAGTTTGTCTAAATTGTGCAGATTCCAGGATTACTGAAGATCAGGTACATTGGCCAGACGACTGTTGGAAGTGCAGCAATATTTGGGCTCTTTCTTGGGTGTGGTAGCTTAATCCATTGCGGAAAATCTTATTGATTACTTGTGTTGCCCTGCAGTTGCCTTTATATGAGATATTCCCAAATACTGTCGGTGACATTGGAGATTTCCCTAGATATCATGTCAATAATTTTGATTCTGTACTAGTACTATCGTTTCTCAAATTTTAAGTTCCTTTTAGTTTAGTTCATTTTCTCTCTTATTTTTACTCGTGCTGAAGATGTTTTTTTTCCCCAGTTTATGTTGGTTGTCTGTTCTGTGATTTATTACCGGCGCAGCCTGAATCACTTGTCACATGGTTTATTGTGATTCAAATTTTGATGTCAGATGCTTTCGTGGTAAAGTTATTGCTGATCTTACCTGTGCGAGGGTGATTGTCGACTGTTGATACAAGCAACTCATCGTATTCACCTTTTCTCGTAAGTCTGTTTAGGGGCATAAATTCTTGTTTAAGACGAAAATATTCGTTTTATAGTTAATAATAGGCAAATTTGATGAAAATAACCGATTGTTTAGGTAATTTTCCAAAATAATCAAACATTAGCAATTTAATGAAAATAACCCAGTCTTTTAAAAATGACTAGTATGCTAAAATTTTCCAACAATGAAAAATCTAACGTGGCATCTAAACACACCATTTCCCACCCTTTAATTTCAAAGACACTAGTTTCCTTTTACACGTTTGTCAATACATGATTTCTAATCTTTTCTCCTGTAAAGGTATGAACTTCCAAAACTTTTTGCTTATGAATAGTGTTTTCCTTAGGAATAGTGTTTTGTGGGATCCTGGCCTTTCGTTTGGTGTCTAGCAGATCTGGGCGGTCCATTGATGGGTGGTGTGGATGTTGCAACTTTCATGTGGGTCTTATCCTGGCCATCCATTTTTGAGATGCTAATTGTTTGACTCTTTACTACTTTTGACTCTTACCTATCATCTCATCAATCATCATCATCATCATCATCAGTTCAAAGATCATCGATATTTATTATCTATTATCCCATCTCATCAATCATCAGTTTCAATCGCAAATCAAAGATCATCGATATGCTTAACTTAATAACTCTATAATTTTTTTCATCACCATACGTCAGTTTGATATGAGAAAGATTCCTACCATTATAGCTATAGTTCTTATACCCGAACAAATAAAGATCAACAAACCATCAACAGAACAAAGATCACCACCATACCATCACCGAAATCAAGGATCGTAAACATACCCTTGCCAAATTTCGTCGATTATTGTTTACATACATGCCAGTACCAAACAAGGAGGATCAGCAACATAGTATTTCGACGATCAGCAACATAGTATTATCAAAGAACATCAACATACCATTATCAGATTTTAATATAATGGACGCGATGATCAGGTCTGCATCTTAGGTTCAGGTAAATTTGGTGATCAGCTGCAGTGCTTCGATTATATGTTTTCATTTAAATTTGTTGTTTACTCTATGGTTATTCCGGTTGATGGTTACTCTAGGAAGTTGATTTGTGTTGTGGTTATTTATTTGGACAGCTGTTGTTTACTTTTGGATGCATTTTTGTTCTGTTTTTGTGTAAAGATTCCATGCACCCAGTAGTTTTTGCTGTATTTGTTTGTTCTTGAGGGAAGTTGATAGTATTGTGGGTCACAAATGTATTTGTTTTAACATGAGCTTAGCCATTTGGCCGCGCATGCATGTGCATCTACAATAGGAAATGGTGTGTTGTTGCTGTTGGGTTGGTGCTGATAGTGTTGAATTGTCTTCTGTTAAGCATCTTCTTGGCTTAATTGATTTCATCTGTGTTTTTGGGTTAGTCGGTTCGTATCACGGTACAAAGTTCACTTCCAAGTATGCCTATGCAGGGTGCATAGTTTTACTTTCCAGGGTCAGTGTATGGCCAAATCAAGCACAATCATTAGTGTCTCTGTTCTGATTTGTGGAAAATGAGGGAGGTGGTGCTAAGTTTTATCCATATAATTACTGCATTTCTTTGGGGGGAATCTTAAGACTTCAATGCAGAAGGAAACGCCAAAAATAAAGCTTCAACTGGTGTGCATCTCTGCCTTTAATTGCTTATGTTAAAACTGTTGCTACTTTGACTTACAGTTATACTGAAACAGACGTTTGGTCTGCATTTATTTGTTGAGTTGGGTCTCCCTATAAATACCAGCACTACATATTTTATACACTTGCATTCCAGAGTTCTTACTATCCATTAGTTTTCATATAAATTTACCCAATATTCTCAAAATACCACAGATGTCTCAGCGATGTGTTAAGCCTTATTGTTGTGTCCTGGCCAACATGCCTGGACATTTTGTAGGAGGCCGCTATGTTGCTAAGAGTGTTAATATTGTGAGGGATAGGTTGCGAGCTTTGGGCTATCGTGTGACTAAGGTTAAGTCCTTGTGGACGCTAAGAGATCATTTCACAAGGTATGCTTTAGTAGAGTTTGGAGGGGCGGGTGCTGATTGTGAATCAGTTTTTAAGTTACAGAGGATGTTTGAGATTAGGGACCATAGTTTGGGCAATTTTATAGGTAACAACAATTTAGGGGACAACCCTTATCTTTGGGTTGCCACGGGTCGTGACAACACTCACTTCCGCGGGGGCGCTGGCTATGTTGAGATTCCCATGGACTTGAAGCGTAGTGGGGAGCGTGCTGCTGAAGCGGAGATCTACAACCCTTACGACAGTGTCGTAGCTGCTCTCTACACTCCGACTCACTAAGTTAGAGTGTTAACTCAGGGGGCTAAATGTCATTTGGAATCAGACTTATGTTAAGCTATGTATGTTTCTAATGTTAATCTATCTATGTTTTTAGTGTTAAAAGATTATTGTTGCTTTCGCGTCTTTTGTTTGCTGCTGAATATGTAGTTCTTATAACGTTGTGGCGTGAGGTTTGGATATATAATAAGTGTGTTTAGGGTTCGCTTTCGTGTGCTTGTACTCTTAAACGATCATTAAATTGGGTAGTTTCTTCAACCCCTTTCAATGTTTGAGTCCATATTAGAGGTCAAGATTGCTTAACTATAGTTGGTGGGTAAGAATTTAATGAGGAAAATATCGTAGCACACAGATACAACACCGCATGCACCTGTTGGTAGTGTACTTATGGTGGAGGACGACTTT
>VHZZ01004363.1:12131-23604 GCA_009801015.1 Silene noctiflora | reverse complement strand
TATTTCATGCATGCAACTAGATCCATGAGTATAAATTATGAGTAATTTATAATATGAATTAGATGAGTCTAATTAGAGGTATGTGATATCTAACAGGGTGGCCATAAACCAAGTCATTTAGTGAAAAAGTACAACTTTTGTCTTTAGGTAGAAAGTGAAAACCTTCTGTGTCTAACACAGAAACTGATATTATATTCCTAGACAAAGTTGGTACAAAATAACAATTATTTAAATACAATTGTAACCCTGAAACTAAATTAAGTACATATGTCCCTACGGAAACGGCGGCTACTTTAGATCCGTTACCCATTCGCAGATTCACATCACCCTTGTTTAGCTTCTTTACGCTTTTTAGGCCCTACAAATGGTTACATAGGTGAGAAACACAACCCGTATCTAATACCCAAGTTGTAGNCACATCACCCTTGTTTAGCTTCTTTACGCTTTTTAGGCCCTACAAATGGTTACATAGGTGAGAAACACAACCCGTATCTAATACCCAAGTTGTAGTAGTAGCATAATTTATGTCTATCATAAAAGATTCAGATGAGAAATTACATGTTGTCTTGATAATTCCTGCCTTAATGTCATCCAAGTATTTGGGGCAATTACGCCTTCAATGTCCCTTGTTCTTACAATAATTACAATGATCTTTAAGAGGATTACCCTTCTTAGGTTTAGGTTTGGTAGAACTATTCATAATAGCCTTCTCTTTACCCTTATCCTGTACGGGCTTCTTAACAACATTCCTCTTAAACTTTTCTTCATGTTAGTCATGTTATAATTAACCCTAAATTCGGTAAATCCCTTGACTTGAGAGAGTGAGTGAAGCACTCAGACAACCACTAATTCCTAAGGGATCTTACATCCCAGCCCATCAAGTGTTTTTACGTACTCAATCATTTTAAGTACGTGTGAACTAACAAATTGTCCCTATTTGAGGTTAGCCTCAAAGAATCATACGACTGCGTATTGAAGTAATGTCGGGGCATGGGAAAACATTGTAGAAAGCCTCGAGAACACCTCATATGCGGCGTGGAATTTAATGCATTTCCGCTGTAAAGTAGGTTCATAGCAAAAAATCAAAACATTGGTACTCTTCATAAGCATCCCTTACTGTGGCGGTTGTCCTTCTGTTTGGTAAAGGGGGAGAGGGATCAGTAAGAAAACGTAATTTGTCATCACCTGCGACAGCTAAACAAAGTTGTTCTTCCCAATCTTTAAAATTAATACTATTGGCATTTAAAGTACATTTGTCCATGAATAAACGGAGCCATGAATCTTAGATATTGTCGCGGTTTGACTAGATGAAGCCATCGTGATTACTACAAAAACGGAAATGACAGGAAAATTAACATTTATCGTGAATTTTACTTGTAAGACAATTTTATCAAGTTCGCTTTTATATAAGGGTTATTTAATGGAAATACTATGAACTATGAGTGTCCTTCTTAAAATACTCCGACCTATGAATTAACTAACAATATCACCGACTAATGTACCATTTCCCTCATATTAGAATAAGTGGAAGGGCAACCTGCTTGTCCGGTTATCTTTTGTTAAAAACACATAAATTAACCTATTTGTTTATTCCTTTTTACCTACCTTAATTACCTTTCTCTATCATTCTTTCAGCTTTTCTTCTTTCTCTCCATTTTTCACCCGATTCTCCATCACCATTCTTCTCCTTATTCCTTCGTTACTATGATCAAGACTAAACAACTAAAAATCATAGTATTATTATCAGTCAAAATATATAAAATAATTACTACAATAATGATTCAAAATTCAATCAAAATATAGAAAAAGATTGAATCTTTGAAGAATTTATGATATGAGTTTTCCACATCTGGCAAAGCACCAGTACTTTGAATCCTATGCATCCACGGTCTTCTACCACCACTTATCCCATAAAGCCCCCTCAACACTCCCTCACGCTGAACAACACTCAAGCTGCCCAACTCCCGCCGGATTCGATGGCTAATTAACCTAACGGATTCAATAGAAAATCGAGCTTTGGCGGCGACAGGTTTAAGGACTTGGTCAGATTTTGTTTTGACGCCGGTGCTGATTCTTTGAGGTCACGATGGTAGGTTTTGGTAACGGATTCGAATTTGAGGGTACGACATATGATTAACCCCTTGAACTCCAGGTGGAGGTGGCGTTGTAAGGGGAAATGAGGATTTGGGGGTGGATGATTGAGGTGGGGACCAGAGGAAATCAGGGTCTGATAGAATCAATTGAATGTTTGGCAAAAATCAAAATATTAATATGGAATATTTGGATTAATATGTTTGATAAGTAAGTCGTTTCCATTAATTTTCCAAGCGTTGGCCTCATTATCTCTCTTTCGATCAAATTTAGTGCAGCCCCGAACTACTTACGAAAAGACCGAGTTTTAATGCAATTTAAATTGGGATTAATGACGGGTTTGTATGTGAATTAGGGATTTTTAAAAGCTTTTTGAAAGTTGAGTGATGGTTATAATTTATGAAGAAATTTAGAGAAAAGGAAATAGGAGAAATTGGAATTTTGTATAATATAAAATAATAGAGAGGAGAAATTGGAGGCAGTCTTTGTACAGGAAAGAAAATGAAATTGTGAAAGGAAGGAGGTGAAGTTGTTAATAAAAAAACAAAAAAACGACCCACATTAAAGGTTACCTGCTACATCAGGTAAAAAAAGGAGAATTCTGTTACAAGAGAAGAGGTACATTAGTTGGTAATATTCATAGTTAATTTATAAGTCAGAGTATTTTGAGAAGGGCTCCCATAGTTCAGAGTATTCCTATTAATTAACCATTTATATAATGATTTCCCATTGAATTATATAAACGATTACAAGATCCAATTTTATATAAAAACGGGCGCGGTGAGCCGATACATCCCTCATTTATATAAATTCGATGAGCCAACTTTTTGACTGATTCTACTACTAGAACTCTTGGTCGACGGATTTTCTTAAAATTCCCTCTTTAGCCCCGGAACCAAATATGGGCACAGTGGGTCGGTTCATCGCATACTTGTTCCGTTGCGTCCAACCAAATTTCGCGTGTAATAACATTTATCACCCTACTTACCCAACGTCAAAAGAGAGCACCCCGGTGAGCCGAGCCTACCCCTAATGACGAAGGGATTCATAGTTACAATTTGGTAAGGAAAATTTCAATTTTGAAAAAGTGAGAGATCTTATCAATTAAATTGTCTATCACTTTTAAKTGAACTAAATAGGTGAATGCTAGACAATTTAAATCGATAACAATGAAAAATATAATTCATGTGACGACGGTTTGGCATGAAAAACAAGCAAGTAAAAATCCTTACATGGCCACCTAACTAATCTAATTAACTAGACTATTACAATTCGGAAAACATTTCCTTGGTCCCTTGAGTCTTCATAGAAATGGCCTCCACCTTTAGGATTTCAGAACTCCTTTGCGAAAAACACGGTCTTCTGGAAACTCCGTCTTGAAGAAAACTTGAACTAAAAATACTATTATAATCAAATTACATAGCTTTTCCTATTATACAATTGTTTGTAACAAAATTAAATCTATTAATTAATTACAAATTGGCGATACGAAATCGCATTTAATTACAAATTAATCGATATTCCCTTACATAACGGGAAATACCAATTTCTAACTATGGCCATATAAGGTAAAATTACATAAATTAAATACAACAATTTCCAATCATCAACATAAACAAAATATGCATTCAATAAAAATTGTCATGCCAAATCGTCCAACTTACTAACAATGACGCCAGGAATTCGGTATTGCGGAATTGAACCTTTTTAACAATTAAAAAATTCATACTCCAAGCATAAAACTTCTTTTGAGATATGCCAAGTTATTTAATCTGGTCCAATAATGAAAAATAGTCGTCACTAATTATTTCGGTAATTTATTTGGTGAAATGTGTTATAAAATGTAGAGAAGAAGAGTGAGAGATGACAGAGTGTTATGTCTTTCTTATTAGTACAAAGAGGTATATATATACATGATTACATAGGAGATTTATGCAATAGGAAGACGAATGGACGAGTTTAGAATCTTCCTACAATAATGTACATACATAATGAGTGTGACTTATGCACATCCACAATAAGTTTTCACAACACTCCCCCTTGGATGTCCATTACTGAAAAAGATGACTCGTTGTAAACCTTCATAGAAAAACCTCGTGGGAAAACACTAGTGAAGGAAAGAGTACATTAATCTTCAAACACGCATAACAAGATGTCTCATTAAAACCTTTCCATGGAAAACCCAGTAGGACAAAACCATGGATAAGAAAAAAGAGTACTGTGCGTGCTACTCCCCTTGATGATTACATAACTTGAGTCTCGATATATCTTGAAATCCATCTTTTGACGTAAGTTCTTGATCGTTGAATGGAATCCACTGTACCTTGATATCTTTAATCAATATAAATATTTGGTAATTTCAATATAATATTTCTTCGGAACTCGTAGTCTGGATGTAGTCATTAATGATAACTTCTGTGTCTTTATCTCAAATATAATATTCACAACTGTAATAGAAATTCTTCTCAATAAATGACGTAATATTATATGTCTAGAATACTTGTCATAACAATCACGATGATCATGACTATAGCATATTAAGCCATCAAAATAAATATCATTCATCATCATCCTATTAAATACCATTGACAAAAGCTTACACAGAGAGTTCAATAGCGTATTAATTAAACCAACTTTAAATTTGTATTAATCATCCTTCTAAATGATATAGACCAAGAATAAAATCTCCTCATAACTCACCAAGATATAGAGTAAAATACTTATTAAATTAAATGTTAAATCACTACGTTGCATGCTTATAAGTCATTATCTCATCAAGAAATGGAAGATTTTATCAACAATATCTCAAAATAAATACTTTGTACGTTTGATAACTTTTCAGTTAACGCTAACGTATGAAATTGAAATGCACAATCAAAACGGATAATGGGAAAAACAAGTCTATTATACACTTACATACATTCACATATACGATTTCATTGCACACAACCTCAGTGAGCTCATGAACATAGAAAAAGGATCTAAGAATCATCTATGAAGTGTAATATATGAATCGTAAACAACAATAATATGGAAAATATCATTAGTGACTATGAGCACGTACTATGTAGTATAATTCGGTTAAAAGTTATTAAATTCAATCAAGCTAAGGTTGATACAATACCTGGATTAGCAATAATGGATTTTAAATGATTACCATATGACTCTTTCTTCGTAACCGGACAAAGAAATATGCAATAGAATATTAAATAGAAAATGTGACTTTGCCATTACTCGCCTCATTTCCTCCAATCTTCAATGTGTTGGGAAACTAGTTGACGGACCGGTGCATAGGAAATATTTACCTCCGTATTTTCTTCTTTACTTAGTCGGTAGAGCTCGTAATCTTGATTAGCGAAATAAAATAAAAAGATCTGATATAAACAAGAATATTAATCCCCACTCAGTTGGTTGAGACTTGTGCAGATAACGTGTTATAAAATGTAGAGAAGAAGAGTGAGAGATTACAGAGTGTTATGTCTTTCTTATTAGCACAATGAGGTATATATACATGATTACGTAGGAGCGTTATGCAATCGAAGACGAATGGAAGGGTCTAGAATCTTCCTACAATAATGTACATACATAATGAGTGTGACTTATGCACATCCACAATAAGTTTTCACAACACTCCCCCTTGGATGTCCATTACTGAAAAAGATGACTCGTTGTAAACCTTCATAGAAAAACCTCGTGGGAAAACACTAGTGAAGGAAAGAGTACAATAATCTTCAAACACGCATACGCAATTAAATTTGATGCATTTTAACTCGTTTTTAGTCGGTAAACTTTACTCATACGCAATTAAATTTCATAAGAAATCTAAAATTCCACCCAAATAATTTTAGGACCCGATTATTACATTCAAATTAATATTTTGTGATAAAACTAATTTTAACACCAAAATATTCATTTTTTATCAATTTATCTCATAAAATGATAAAACCGTCTTAAGACAACATGCATGTAAATAACAGTGATGTGATACCAATTGTTAGTTTAAAAACCTCATTTGAATATACTAATGAAATGATAAATTACTATTTAATTTAATTTAAGTGGTCTTAACTCACATGCATGCAAAGGAAAAACTAAAATAAGATAAGAATAGTAAGAATTTCCTTACATTGGTAATATGGCTATAAAATTACTATAATAGTAATTTTATGGAATCAAAATGCTTGGATGAACTCCTTAGCTTCTAATTTGAAGCCTCCTAGTTGCAACCAAGATTATCCCAAATTTTCTATAAAATACTAATTAGATAGGTTATAGAAGAAACCTTGTTTTATTATGTAATATTATTACCTTTATAATATTAGTTATGTATATTATTATTTGTGAATTTTAATGAGAATTTTATGATCAACAATTGATAAAGTTTTGAGTGAAGAAGATGATGAAAACTATTTTTTTCTCCTTCCAAATGGACCGGCCAAGAGAGTGTTTTTTGAGGATATTTTGTCAAAATTATTTTCACTTTTTCAATGTGTGTATGAGGACTTATTTATAGGCAAAGAATTGAATCCATATCTTAGTGGGGAAATAGCCTAACACATGGTTTATATGATATGTGTCTTAATCCAATAATCGGTAAGTGAAAATGAGTCTATTTCGATTTTCGACATTTGTCCTACAAATGCTTATAAGAGTTATATTTAATTATTTTATATAATTAAATATTAATTTAATTATTTTACACTTAAATAATATAAATTAACAAATCATGTACACTTAACTATTAAGTGACATTTTACCATTTTATCAATATAAAATGTGTCTTATAATAATTAATTAGTTAATTTTACAACCCCTTGTAAATATTATTAACTAATTAACTCCGCCTCACAATATACACACATATTATAAATATTAGTTAATTAACCATTAATTACTACATCCCTTCTATTTATTAATCAATTATCATATAGTTGAATAATAAATTCCTTTAACCCGAGTTCGTAACTCGTCATCAATAAATAAATACAATTGACTTAATTAAAAGTCAATTTATACAAGGTACTAATTATATTATATCTTATACAAATAATTAGTTTTTCCATTTGGGCATTATCCTTTAGGTGTGACCGAAAGGGATCAGTTAATCATCGTCGTCTTACGACAGTAACGTCGAACTCTAGTCAGCCGAACGTTACTGATTTACGTTGATCAACTGACAAATAATAAATTTTATCCTGATATTCCTTTTACGAGATTTATTATGTAGACGCACTATTGAGGAGAACACTTACTCCAACACTCCCTGACTCGTGCGAGTCCCCTAACAGCATGCTTCCTCGCACTTCTCATGGACTCCCACGAGTCCTACCGGCTCTAGAATTTCCTTGAATTTTCTTAAGGGGCCTTATCGTCAGATAGTCCCTTAGTTTACCCTAATATTGTACTTAGTTTAAATAGCTTATGTAATTGATAATTAAAGGAGATCCTATCTTATGTTATCTTAGATAAAAAATCATACATTAGAGAGACCATCTCTTAGTTTAGATTAGTTTAATTACATTTTAATCCTTTCCTTGTTATTCAAGAAACTTTAGATCTAGTTTGTAATTGAAGAATTCTTGGATTTTGGACTGAAGAATTTACAACTCTTCATCATTAATCAAAGCTTTCTTCAATTGTTCATCCGTTCTATTGTTCATCTTCAGTTGGTATAATCTTTTTACTCTTTACTTAATCATTTACTTATTCCTATCATCATGCTTATCCTTGTTAAGATGTTTGACACCCTCTTTGACATGCTTACCATGATGATGTCTGAGTAATCCTCTAGTTAGGGTTAGTGGGGAACTAGGGGAGTTACTATGGTTTAGCTCTATGCTTGATGAGTTCATATGAATATGATTGTTTTTTATGTTCTTCAACTTATGCACATGTTATATTTAATGAAATTCTTGATTGACAACCTAGCATGATTCTCTATCTCTTTAACAAAACTTGTAAGACATAAATCAACTCGAGAATTGCTAGACCATGCATATGTTGAATAAGGAGAATGAAGTCGTTGTAGGTGTCGTAAGCTATTAATCAACTCGACTCCGAAATCTAAGTCTTCCTAGGGATTATAAGATATAAACGAACTCGATCCCAACATAACTACAATCATTTACCGGATTCATTGCTATTATCACACCATGTTTCCCCTTTGAACCCATGACACCCTGGTGCCTTTAATCAATTGTTTACATCTCCAATTTTAATTGCATGCGTTGTTATTTCATTTATTTACATCTTCGTTGTAGTATTTTAGATTACATCTCAACCCAATTTGTGACACAACGACATAGCTACTTACATTTGATAACTACTTGACACCCGTCCTTTGGGATTCGACCTCTACTAGCTACTTGCTAGTTAGTTTGAGACATAAATGTGTTTGATGGAGAACAACGACTCGCAACCCATTACTCACGTCGTCAAATAAGTCTAGCCTCCCATAAGCAGAAGTGTGCAATATGGAAAGAACTAATACTTGATGACCTCGGTGGAAACATCTTGGTACTTAAACCGGACACGTAAACTAATTATATTAAAAACCCGTCTAAAAAAAAACCGGCCGACGACACACTTAAAAATATTATATTTCGTATCCATCCCAATACGTGAAATAAAACAAGGGTCCTTGACACCATAATACACGACAACACACCCCCTCACACCCTCACTCACGACTTCAGCCGGGTGCAACCACCACTCCAGCGTAACCACCAACCTAACCACCCTACCGTCGCCACCAACAGCCACCTCTCCTCCCCACACAACCTGCCAATACTAAGACATAACCACCACATCCCAAGACACCAACACCACACCCCTTACAATGTATAAACCCACCAAGCACCATAACAGTAACCACGGTCACCAACTTGGCCTCCCCTTGACCCACGACGGTTTTGCCAGCAATTTTTTCACCATCACACGCCATTCACGGTGGTCACCCTAATCAACCCTACGACAAACACGACCACTAACCCCCTATTTTTGTGAACTCCGGCGAACATCCGTACCAGCCACTGCCTAACACCACCCACGACCACCCATGGTGGTCGACTTACCACCATGGACCAACCCAACCCAGGTCTGGTCCCAAACGAGTCTCGGCTAGGGTGTTATATTCGCATAAACCCACAGTACAATCCACCAAACCACCACGCAAAACCCAATAAAACACCACGTCCCCGCCAGCCATTGGTGGTCCCATGGAGGTCCGGTCATACCCTGATGGTCCACGGTCATGGTCACGGTTTGGGTTGGGTCATACGATGGTGTAGATTACGAGTTATATTAGTTATAAGGTGTATACATGAAATTGTGAGACGGTCGTATAACTTACCTTGAGGCAAATATCGATTAGGTCAAATTGCTAGATCTAAAATTTCTCCTTTCCTCTACAATTTTCAGATTTGTGAAGTCTTATTAGGTCATGGTCTCTTCTTCTATTTCTATTGTATGTCAAATTAGATTATATTATTTAATTAGGAAACCGTAAGTAACTTCATATAATATATTATTAAATCCCGACACCCTTAAACTTATACAAAGCCCAAGATGTAGCCGGTCCCAACATCAATTCCCGACTCATATTATATTATCTCGTCTTACTTATTTATTTTATTATTTAATTATCGCCTTGATTGTAATTATCGATCATTACTATTTTTATTATTTATTATTATTTAACTTTATTCATATATGAAACGTAAACTATTCATATAATTCACATTAAAATACGGGGTATTACAGTCTCGATTGACACAATGTCCTTAGGCAATCCATGCAGCTTCACCACATTCTTGATGTATGCCTTAGCTAACTCAGCCTTGCTCCAGGTGTCCTTCATAGGAATGAAATGGGCCGATTTGGCCAGCCTGTCAACAATAACCCATATCATGTTATTACCCCTCTGAGTCAAAGGTAATCCCACGATAAAATCCATTGATATGCTTTCCCATTTTCATTTTGGCACGTCTAACGGTTGAACCTTCCCTTGCGGTATCTTATGCTCACCTTTCACCCTTTGGCATACCAAGCATCGGGACACAAACTCCGCCACTTCCTTTTTCATGTTTGGCCACCAGAATGTCTTTTTCAAATACTGGTACAACTTATCCCCTCTGGGATGGACTGAATAAGGTGTAAAATGGGCCTCCGTAAGTATCTTCCTCTTTAGCTCTTCATTCTATGGTATACACCATCTCCCAGCAAACCTCAAACTATCATCAGGGCCAATCTCGAACTTGGAATATGGTTTGGCGTCACTAGCCTTACCCACAGCTTTACACCATCTCAAGATTCTCAGGTCCTCCTTCTGCTTCTCTCGGATCTCCTCATATAGCTCTGTATCAATCGTCAAATCCCCAAAAGACTCTCCCTTTTTTATCACAGCAATACCCATGTTTCCCAACTCACTATATAATCTCACCATAAACTTGGCAGTACACAGAGCGTGAACGGATTTCCTACTCAATGCGTCTGCCACCACATTGGCTTTGCCTTGTAGATAATTTCCATATCGTAATCCCCAATTAACTCGATCCACCTCCTTTGCCTCATATTCAGCTCTCTTTGGGTATAGATGTATTTCAAACTTTTGTGGTCGGAAAACACCTTAAATGTAGCTCCATAGAGATAATGGCGCTACAATTTGAGTGCGAATACCACTGCTCCTAGCTCCAGATCATGGGTCAGGTAGTTATCCTCATAGGGTTTCAATTGCCGCGAAGCATACGCGATCACCTTGCCATTTTTCATCAAAACACAACCCAGACCATTTTTGGAAGCATCGGTGAACACTTCGAAGTTCTCGCTCCCTTCCGGTAAGGCAGAAATAAGAGCTGTAGTTAAGCGCTGTTTGAAAATAAGGAAAGCTTCCTCACAACTCTCATCCCATTTGAACCTGTTCTCCTTCCTCATCAGAGAAGTAAAGGGCTTATCTATTTTGGAGAAATCCTTAACAAACCTTCGGTAATTGATAAGTACTTTTTATATGCATTTTTATCCCCTAGTTTAGCTCTATTTTACTAATCATTTTTACACTTTGTTTAGTATTTTGAGCTAATATCGTGTTCTAGTTGCATTGTTTTGCTTTTAACGTGTTATTTAGGAAATAGAGCTTTTAGTAGCTAATTCCCGACGAATACAAACAACTATCGAGAACACTAGCTAAGTAGAGCAAGGATTGGGCCATCCATGGCTATGCAAGTGCAAAAACTCAAAGAGATGATTAAAGTGTAAGGAAATGGCCCAAGATAATAAATCAAGCAAATGTAAACAATTGAATAAATGAAGCCTAGAGAAATCCAAATGAAGTGTGGAAAATATCAAGCATAGGATTCCAAGAAAATTCCACATTCACAAGGCATTT
>VHZZ01004362.1:10731-25357 GCA_009801015.1 Silene noctiflora | reverse complement strand
GAGCTCGTTCCTTGATTCCGTAGAAGTGTAGATGTGCATAATGAGATGATTTTGTTCAATAAATTAACCTTACATAGCCAAATAAGCCTTTGTTTCACCCTTGAGTCAATTTTTCCCTTTTATTAACCCATGTTGAGCCTAAGCCTTGTCATTTCATTCACCAATGAAAATAACTACATTCCATAAAAAACTCACCATTTGTCGAGTAGTTTGTCTTTGTGGTTCTTTTGTGGTGCTAAATTGGGTCCGAATTTTGATTCCTTTTGGGGATAATGGATTTTGGTTCTCATCAGAAAAACTGTGCTTCAATGTTGACCACTTTTGCATAATAAGAAGGTTACAAGTGATAAAAGAAAAGAAATAAATAAAACCAAATACAAAAAGAGAAAAATGAAATAGAAAAGAAAAGGAAAAGATTATGTCATTTGTTGAATAAAGAGGTGTTGGTATTGGCAATGGAATTTCGTTTTGTAAAGAAATAAAATAAATTGTTTGAATATGGCAACCTTGGCCAAATTTTGTACAAGAGTTCTTTTGCTTTGGGTACGATTTAGTGAATTGGTTGATTGAGGTGACTACTCGACCTATTGCCTCCAATTATCCTAAAACGGTGCTTGCACCAACCCTTTTTCACCAAACTCGAGCCCCGATACAACCCTAATTGTCTCATTTACATGCATGTCATTTTTATGCTTCTCTTGCGGATATTGGATGGAGTACCATGTTAGATTGTGGGCATGCTTCACAAGTCGAGTTAAGAGACTGATTTTGGCTACTATTTTTCGCATAAATCAACCCGTTCTTTCATTTGAGTAATGAGTGAAACTTGTGAGAGTCGATGTTTAGGTCTCCGTGTTGGTCAAAGGCATGATATGGAGTCGAATCCTGCGTGTGTCATGTCAATCTTGGGAGTATAGTTACGCGCTTCACCTTTCCCCGCCTAGAATTCTTTTCTGGGCCTTTCGTGTTATCAATGTTGGTTACATGAGCTAGAATTAGGGGACCGACACTTTGATGAGACTTTGAGATGATATCCTCCGCTAAAGACTTTATTTGTTCGGTTTTAAGAAACCCCGCTTGAATAAGGCAAGTGTGTATCTTTTGATTGATTCATTTTCATGCTTTACTTGATGTTTGATGCTATCTTGAATCAAAATTTTGTAGCAAGACCGCACTTGCTTTGCAATAGGGCACCTTCCCCTCATAAGGTGTCAAATTGTGAGTTGAAAGGGCTACGGGTGTAACTAAACCCAATTCGGCTAGTATGAATAATGTGTGCAAGGTATTTAGGTTGATTACGGATCTTAATTCTGTTTTGTGGCTTACTCGAGGACGAGCAAGGCTTAAGTGTGGGGAATTTTGATACACGTCCATAGGACGTGTCTTTCCTTCCTTTTTATAGCATATTGGCCCTTCCTTTCACGGTTTTTCATGCCTTCACATGCATTTTGTTCCCGTATTCCCGTTCTATTAGTGTCGTGTCTCGTTTTGCAGGAAATGAGTTGGAAATGAGGATATGGGAGCATGTGAAGCGGAATCGGAAGCCACGTGTTGAAGAAGAGGAAGAGAAGAAAAGGAAGCTTGCTGAGAAGTGATTCCTAGCCGGTAGGCCGGCAGCCGGCTGGGAGCCCCCCCTCACTTAGCCAAAAGAAGACTTGGAAGACATGTTACAGGAACTTCCCAGCCGGGATGGCCACCGGCGGCCGGCTGGCCGACTGGGAATACATGAGGAATGAAGATTGAAGGTCTTGGAAGAAAAACATACAGAAGCCTCTCGGCCGGTCAGCCACCGGTAGCCGGCTGACCGGCCATGCACACCTGATGACTTGTTCTTCCTCCAAAACCAACAGAAGACTCCCAGCCGGTTGGCCACCGGCAGCCGGTTAACCGGCTGTGCATACCTGATGATGGTTGATTTGCCAAAAAACTTACAGAAGACTCCCAGCCGGCATGGCCACCGGCTGGGGCCACCTGAAGACGAGTTTGAAGCCCATTTGTATTTTTGACCCATTTTTGTAACAAACTATAAATACCCCCTCTCCTTAATTCATTATACATACTACCCTAGATTATTAAACCCTAGTTTAAGCATTTCAATTTTCCTTAATTAAAAACTTAACCTTTCCTTAATTATCATTAATTAGTTTTCAAGTTAGCTAATTCTAGTACCAGTTCATTAGTTTGCAATTGGGTATTGGGTTGTAATCGAAGATATTGAAGAATCTCTTTGATAATTAATCCAAAGTTTGAAGCTTTACATTTTGTTTGGTATAATTCTCTTCTCTTTTTAGTTTATTAATCATTTACTTGCACTTTACTTTCATTTCTACTTGTTGTCTTAAATTAAATAATGTCTATTGTTTACTTGTTTATTTTGCTTCAATTATTTACATTTGTCTTACCATGAGTGAGTAGTTCCCTTCTAGGGTTTAGGGGGAACCTAAGTGGGGTTTAACTATGGTTATGAGGTGTTGATATTTGGTTTATGAGTGAAAATGTTTAGCCTTTGTGAGCATGCATAGAAGATGTTTGATGAATTGTGTGTATGAAAGTCCATGCCTTTCTTCAATTTATGTTTGGGGTCTTTGTGAATGAAAGTTTATAGGGATGCTTGATAGTATGCTTACAATGAATTTGGATGCTTTGTTATGATTTTGTGACCTTTAGGAAAAGTTAAGAGATTAGTCTTTCATTCCTAGGCTAGATAACACCCTTGACCATTTGACACCCTTACCTAGTTTACCTTGCTTAGGGGAACCCAAAGACCCTATATTTAATCAATTGTTTACATATAATCTTGCTTGCCTTGTGTTAATTTACTCTAGTTGTTAGTAAAACTCTCATCTTAATATTTACTTGACTAAAGTTAAACTCAAACAAACTAAGTATAAACCCCCGCTATCATTGTGGTTCGACACCCTTATTATACTACTTAATTTGGGTAATTATAAATTGTTTTTGACCCAGAAATTGACGATAAATCTCGGCATCAGCCTTTCTTTATTGTTTAAATCATTTCAATTTCCATTGTTTGTTTCCTTAGTTTAGTAGTCTTAGTTAATTTAGTTTAGTTATTTAGCTTAATTTAAATCTTATTTCTTGATTTGCGTAGCTAACTTGTAATTTGAGACAAACTAGTACTCGACCTTGATCTTCTTGTGGTTCGACCTCGACTACCCTACTACGTTAGTTGAGTTTAATTTGTTTGATTGGGGGAAGGCGACAAACCCCACTATCAACATGGCGCCGTTGTCGGGGAGGTCAACGGATTGATATTAGTTTAGTTTTAGATTTGTTAGACTACGCTCTTATTACTTGTTACTTGTTACATGAAACTTGTTGCATGTTACTTAAGTGTTACACTACTTGTTTTCTTGTGACTTGTCTCTTATTTGTTACTTCTTTGAGCACACATGACAATGCTTTGCATACGCGATCATTGTGGACCAAACCATACTCATATTAACCGGCCTATTAATATTGGGATTGTGGAAGTTGATTATGAGTTTGATATAGGTCTTATTGAGTTAATTATGTAAGATGTCTTTTGTGGTTTAGAAAGTGATGAAGCATTTGAACATCTAGAGACTTTTGAAGCAAATTGTAATCCTGTTAGGAAGGAGGGAGTATCGAACCAAACCATTAAACTCTTACTTTTTCCCTTTAGTCTTAAGGGTGAAGCTAAGAGATGGTTACACTCTCACCCTTATAGCACCTTTTGCACTTGGGATGACTTAGCTCAAGCCTTTTTAGACAAGTTTTACCCTCCCTCTAAAACCACCTTTAGGAAAAATGAAATTTATAATTTCCAACAAGACGAGTTTGAGACTTTGAGTGAGACTTAGCATAGGTTTAAGGTTTGTTGAGAGCTTGTCTCCACCATGGTATTTCACCTTGCCAAATCTTGCTCATTTTCTTTGATAATTTGCTTCCTTATCTTAGAAACTTTGTGGCTATATCATCCGGAGGGGCATTTGATAAGTTGAGCATTGATGAGGCTAAATATTTAATTGAGAACATGGCTCATGTCGATGAGAACTAGAATTCTATTTGGGCTACATTTAAGAGAAGACCACAAAGTAGACTTAAACGTAATGATTATTTTATTTTTGATGCTATAAGTGAATATGTGGACTCCTTTACTTATGTGGATGTGCCTTATGTTCAATCTCATGTTCTTAATCTTGATGTTTCCCTTTCCTATGACATTGTCAATGATATGCATGAGTTTTCATCTTCTTATGAATCATGTGATGATGTGAAACATAATTTTGATACATGTTCTTCTTTTGCATCCCCACCCTTTGAGAAGATTAATGTGATGGATGATGATGATGATATGTGGTTGGATGAGACAAATAGTCTTCTTAGTGAGAACTTTGAGGATGTTGGTTTGTGTGAATTTGAGGAAGAGAGTGAATTTGAAGCTTCACTTACCATTGTGAGTGATAAATTAGTTGAATTTTCGTTGACCAAAACTTATGAAAACCCCACTTTTGAGGAATTGAGTGGTGTGATGATGATGATTATGGAAAACCCACTTTTTGACTACATGGTAGATGAGGTTAGTAATGAAAGTGAATGTGTTTTGATTGGTGAAAAGCAAGCGGAGGAGAATGATGTTTTCATTGATTCTTGGAGTAAAGAGAGTGTGCACATCTTTGATGATAGTCTTGAGGTTACGTGGGATGATGATGTTGTGGATGTTGATACTTTAGGAGAACCCACTTTTGAGAGATTCCTTGAGAAAACCACAATGCCTATCCCTTTTATTGACGACGACTCTTTTATTGTCATTGGTTTTCCTTGCCTTGACTTTCTTACCCCTTTACTTGAAACCATGCTTATTGACGATGATTGTGAGAATTCTACCAAAGAGACTGTGATGGCATTTGGTTTGTCACTTGGTGGTTTTATAGAAAACCTTGAGGATGGAGATTTTACACCACCAATAGAGAAAGTTTGAATGAAACAAATGATGTTTTGTGTGGTTTTAAAATTTTTAGCCCCTCTTTTGTGTATTTGAAATCAAGTGATGAACCATGGAGTGACTTTAAAATATTTGGTATACACTTCTTTTCTCACAAGTCTTTCATTTTTAGGCCTCTTACTTGGTTATATGCTTGGTCTTACTTTCTTTGCATATCAAATAAGCATCTTCTTGAAGATTGGTCAAGTTTGTTTGATAAGTTAATGAGATTTATAACCGGATTTTTAGATGACTAACTTCTTGTTGTTTTTTAGTTTAGGTGTCTTTGTGTGTTGTTTTTTGTGGTTGTTTTGTTTAATGTGTGTAATTAAAGTTGTAAGCTTCAAAGCTAACAAGAAAAATAGTGAGTTGAAGTAGAAGATTCAAGATTACTTCACCTAGTGGAATTATCGAAGAATGAGCTTGAAGAGGTAAAAATTCTTCACTCACCCTCTCTCTTTTTACCTTCCCCTTTTTTTTAGACATTGGGGACAATAATGTCAAGTTTAAGTGTGGGGAGGTTTGTATTGTTGGTTAGAGGAGTAATTGTGTTTGGATTATATGTGGATATTGGTGGTGTTGGTCCCTTGTGAACATTTGTTGTGTAGTTAGAGAGTTAGTATATTTGGTGGTGTCTTGTTGTTATGTGTTGTTGTAGTGTAGTTTATGTTTTTGTCCTAGTAGTATCATGTCTAGTCTTATATGTGTTTTATTGTGCTCATATTATAAAAATACCAAAAAAATTGAAAAATTTCAAAATTTCAAAAAATCATAAAAATTGAAAAATTGATAAAAATTGAAAAATTTGCAAAAACCCAAAACGTTGAAAAGAGAAAATAATTTTGGCATTACTTTATGATTTAATCATTTTTCTAGTTTCCGACTTAAGTGAACAAGAATAATATGGAAACACCTAGAGTTGCATTTTAATATTGGAAATCGGTTAACCTTCTTCCATATTTCTCTTGAGGTGTTTTCACTTGACCACTTTGTCCACCTCTCGTGATGCGATACTCTCATGTTAACTTTGTTTAGGTGACTATTTTGATTAGGCGACTTTCCTTCAAGAATACCCACAAAAACGAAACATCCAAAAAGAAAAAAAAATCCAAAAAAAGAAAAGAAAAGAAAAGAAAAGGGTTGTTTATGTGTATCTTTCATGACAATAACATGTAATCTCAAGAAAGTCAACTTTTTTATTTCAAGTTATAGTAATAAATAAAATACCTCCTATTACCACATATGTCAAAAGGGAGAGTCATATAATAAAAAGAGGGGAAAAAAGAGAACATATCTCAAAAAAAAAAAAGGAAAAGAAAAGAGTGGCTCCATTATTATTTGCTTATCTTACTCATATCCAAATAAAATTTTATTCTCTTGTCGTCTAGTTAGAGTAGGATGACCCTTGCCTCCTTATCCTCTTGAGGGGGCAAAATATAACCTTCTATGGGTGATAGGGTCATGGGAGTCTTTCACTCCGTCTCCATCTTACACCTCTAGCTTAACTTGGAAGAAATTTGAAAGATGTACAATGTGATTATGCAATTTATGAAGTGTTTTGGTTTTATACTTTAGCTCTAGTCGTTTATTAGAACCTTAAACTTTTGAACAGGGATTTGCTCCCTTTGATCTTAGAAGAGGTCAAGGGCTACTACTTTGATTAGTGGTAAGTTTTGAAATGAGTTGATCAGATGATTACTTGTGTGTTTTAATGGTTGGTTAGCTCACATTTTTGATACTAAACCTTATTGTGTTTATGTTGTTTTGAATAAAATGGTGTTAGTTTTAATTAGGTACTTACTCGAGGACGAGTAAGAAACAAGTGTGGGAAGATTTGATAACACGGTATTTTACCTATTTTTATTCCACATTTTATCTCTTATTTGAATGAAATAATAACCCGAGTTGTCTTTATTCACTCATTTTAGTGTCAAGTAGTATATTAGTCGATTATTTTTAAATAATGTTATTTTATATTTTTTGTTAGTATTTTGGTATTGCTTTCGTATTTTTGTATTTGTAGCTAGCAAGAATAGAAGACTTGGAATGAATAAAGCAGAACAAGACGAATCAAAAGAAAGATGAAAAGAAAATAACTCGGATAATTGGGCAATCAATTTTCCACCATGGTCCTTTGTTCATTTTGTTTTCTCGCAAAGTAAAAGCAAGGCCTTGGATACATAAGTGGGCCTGGTCACATGATCTTGTCTCAAGATGCTCTAATTGCAAAAGAATCAACATTTTAAGAAAAAGAAAACGAGATCACAGGAGGAACAAAAAGGGCAACAAAGCTTCATTTTGGTTTTTGCTTTTCGGGAAGGCAGAGAGACAGACGAAAAAGAGGGAGAGCATTAGGAGTAGAAAAAAAATAGAAAAAACCCCTCATTATTCATCTTATTTTTTATCCATTTGTTAGTTTAACTAGTCCTTTAATTCAACTACAAGTTTCGATCTTTTGTAATCCGGTTATTAGATCTATACAATTCCAAACTTTTCCTTTCTTATGGTATAATTTTCTCTTCTCTTTCTTTTCCTTGTCAATTGTTTACATTTTTTCTTACTCAAAGTTTGAATATTTGGTTAGCTTCTTCACAAAGGTTCTTCCTTTATACTTAGTTGATGTTAGAAATTGGTTTAATTAGTATTTCATCCTCTTTATGTTGTTAATTGCATGTTATTTAGTGAGAATTCCAATTTCAACATGTTAAATTGCAAAGTTTCAATCTTTATTGCTAATACTAGTTTAACAACCATGATTAGTGAGTAGTCTTTCACTAGGATTCGATCAATTCCCAACATGTGTAATTCATTTGATTGAAACCCTTTTTAATTGGTTGTTGAGGGGTTAGTTAGGGTTAGTCAAAGGATTTAACTTGTTTAATTTTCTAATTGGGATTCTTGTTGGTTTTTGACCCTTGACCATCAATGAGAATTGAATAGGTTAGGAATCGACCACCCCATTTAAACTATTTGTCGACTTGAGTTGAACTCGGGAGGGAGAACTCAAGGAGGGTACCTTTTGTTAAAGGTTTGAACTCTACCTTTGGGAAAAGGATTGGGATGACCGGGAAGTTATCGTGTGGTTAATAACCTTGATCAATACTAGGGTGTTGTATTAGGGAGTCTGACTTACGAACCCGAGAGGGAGGTAGGTCGGGGTGACTAGTTTCCTATTATAAGCCCGGGAGAGAGTTAGTAGGCGAATTAGAGGCGTTTCCCCTTAACACATCTCTTTGACAACTAATTGACGGATTTATGATAGAAAATGAACATATTGGTGGAAAAAAACGGATCCTAGGCCTTTCTTTATTGTTTAAACCATTTCTATTTTCATTGTTTTTTTCCTTAGTTTAATAGTCTTAGTTAATTTAGTTTAGTTATTTAGCTTAATTTCAATCTTATTTCTTGATTTGCGTAGCTAACTTGTAATTTGATAAGGTAAGAAAAATAGATTGATCATCTTGGGTAGGACCAACCTATCTCATCCTTTCGAATGAGAGATGTAAGTTGAAGTCACCTGCTTTCAAACCACCTCGAAAGAGACGGACATGAATGTCTAATAGAAGTCATAAAGTCAGCAACCTTGATGGCTTCACGATAGCAATGTTTAATTATCACTTCATCGATACAACGAAGGTCTAATTTCACATCCTTGATAATACTAGAAATTTCCCAAGGAATTTGCCAAGTACTACATAGTGAGTTAATGACACATAAATTATCACCCTCCACAATTAGCTTTGAGATTCCTAAGTATTTAGGTGCTAAAATGCCTTCTTTTAAAGCGAGAGCTTCTGCACAAGAATACAATTGGATTTGCACTTTTTGCTCCTAGCAAAACGACATTACCATTATGATCTCTAATACAATATCCTTAAGCAGCTTTATCGCCTTCTATTCTCGAACGGTCAAAATTTAGCTTTAGGAAACCATTTCTAGGTTTCTCCCACCAGATTTCTTCCTTATTAGAAGTGGTTCTAGTTGACTTGTCTTTTTCGGGATTGTTGAGATCCTTATATCTAGTTTCATTCCATGTTTTAATGCTATTATTACATAAAGTAATAAGTTTGGTGATATTGATATGAACATTATTAAAGATATTGTCATTTCTATAAAACCATGCTTTCACTAAATAAAGATAATCTTAATCAAATCATGTTTTAGAATTAAGTCTTTGAGATAATTGAGCTTCATTAGAAAACTTTGACTTTCAATATTATCATATTTTGACAAAAAGTTGTTAAAGCTAATAATGTTCATGTCTTGGAAAACAGACCCAATCAAGGGACATTTATAAAATAAATGATCTTTATTTTCAATAGGATAATTGCATAAAACACAATGAGGTGGGACATTAATATGACTCTTGAGCATCCTACCTTTCGTTGGGAGGTCGTCAACACAGACTTTCCAAAGAGAAAATTTTAACTTTGGAGGAATATTCAGTTTTCAAATCTACTGAAATTCACATTTGTCAACAGTTTGATTGAACAAACCTTGCGCTAACCATGTTGTTGTTTTGGTAGAAACATTTCCATCCACGGACAACCCCTAAAGAAGGGTATCTGAAATGTCATTATGTGTCAGTGGAATGTTAGTAATTTGATTTACAATATCATTATTCACTAAATTGGATAATTTGCAAACATCCCATTGTTTATCAGATGTTATAAAATCATTAACCAAAAGATTAAGATCACGGTTACTACTATCTTCCCCCATACTGTTGGTAAGTGGGTGAGAAAAGACCCAATTATCGGACCAAAAGTTAATGTTGCTACCATTACCTACCTGCCATCTCATGCCTTTTCTAAAAAGAGTCCAAAGACTCATAAGTTTACGCCATTGCCAAGAAGAGACTGAATTAGGCTTATGGTCAAAGAGTGAACAATTTCTCAAATATTTTTTATTTATCACTTTGACCCTAATATTTTCCTTATCCATAAGAATTTTCCATAAAAGTTTCATTTGAAGATCTTTATTAGCTGCTTGAGAAGGTTTTATGCCCAGTCCACCAACCGATTTTGGTAAACAAACTTTATGCCATCCAATCAAATTAGGGGATCGCTGGAAAGGATTCTTATTACAGAGAAAGTCTCTATTAATCTTATCAAATCTATTATGGATTGATGAGGGAAGAAGGAAGCTTTGCATTTGAAAAGTTCCGTTTGAGGCTAAATTGGCATTGACTAGAACAAGTCTACATGCTTGCGATAATGAATTCGCTTTCCATTTCGATTATTGAGTGCAAGAAGATTGAATAATGCTTTCAAACGTATTTTTAGTCACTCTGCTGTCAATTATAGGACATCCTAAGTACTTACCTAAATGAACTTCCTCATTCATACGAAGAATGCCCCTAAAGGCTTCATGAAGTGTACGATCAATATTTCTAGTGCATTGAAAAGTAGATTCGTCAAAATTAACAAACTGTCCTGATATCGTGCAAAATTTATCTAGAATAAACTTGATGGTTCTACAACTATGGTTAGAGGGTTTAGCGAAAATGATAGTGTCATCCGCAAAAGTAAGAAATGGAATTTTCTCCACCCCAGATCCAATTCGAATACCAAATAACAAGAACTAAGATCACTGTTTTTTTTGTAGTGATCTTGCTAAAATTTTGGCGCACATAATAAACATATAAGGCGAAAGTGGATCTCCCTGCCGAATACCTCGAGTGGGTCTAAAGACGTCTCCTGGTGTTCCATTTACTAACAACGAGTAAGAAGTAGTTTTTATACATTCCATGATCCAGGAAATCCACTTATGATTAAAACCCATTTGTTTAAAAGTCTCAATAAAGTTCCATTCTAGTCGGTTCTTTGCTTTCTCTATATCAAGTTTAATTGCAATCCAACCTGATTTGCCCCTTTTACGCTTAAAAGAGTTGAAAATCTCGTGCGCTAAAAGGTTATTGATATGTCGTATTTTTATATGATTTTTACCTCTCTTTTAGCTCGTTTTTAAATGTCATTTTCACTATATAGAGTGTTTTTATGAGCTAATTCCGTGTTCTGGGTGTTTCGCATGCTTTATCGTGTTTTTGTAGAAAATGGAGCATTTGATGGCTTTTTCCTATCAATTTGGCATTCACCGCGGATCACGAGGCTACATGAGAAAAGTTTAGGTCATGGAAAGGCGTTTTAGGAAGATCCAAGCAACCCGGGGAAGAAAGAATGAAGTTTGGTTGCTACTTGAATGAAGAAATGGGGTTTAAAGGAAGTTCTAGTGAAGAAAGGGAAATTTCACGCGACCCCAAGCCTTGACCCCTACCCATTGAGGTCAACACACTTGGCATTTAAGAAGAAATAAGCTCCAAAATAAAATAGCTACGACCCCTATCGGAGTTGGTGACCCCGACCTTATGGGGTGGCATATGGATGTGTCTTAGTAAGAGAAATGACGAAAAATAGGAAGGGCCCTGTAACCCCGATCGGAGTGGCTGACCCCGGGTGCCCGGGGTGGCTTGTCTCAACGCCAAAACGCTTCATCCCCTCTCTTTATTCTATATAATGTTAGGTTTACCGTCATTTTAAGCATCGAATAATTTACATTTCTGTTTTTCCCTAAAAACTCTAGGTTTAATCTTAGTTTGTAATCCTTCAAATAATCAATTCCAAGCTTTGTTCAAAATAATTTCCGGTTTTATTTTGTTCTTGCTCTTCAAGTTCTTGTTCTTATTTCTCTCCTAAGTTGGTAACCCCTATTTCCCTAGTTTATTATCATTTTATTTCCGGTATATATATTGTTGTCATGTTCATTCTTATCCATCTTATTGTTGCTAGTTTACTTGTAATTATATGTGAGTAGTTTCTTTATCTAGTGGAGGGGAAACCATGTTTGATTAGCCACTATGTTAATTTAAATTAGAGAATTACATCATCAATTTGTTTTTTATATACATGCTTGTTCTTATTGTTAGCCTTTGATTCTTGATAAAAATCCTAGGTTAATTTGTTATTCTTGTCCTAAGCGCGAAATTCGGGATTAGAATTAGGCAAAGCATGATATAATAGTTTGACCTAATTTGTGCAATAGCTCGTTAGTAATCGTTCTATGGTTAAGCGATAGGCCGAGAGGAAATTGCTAAAAACCTAAACAACAATTGATCTTATGTTCTTCTAAGTCGACATTACTTTATGCTAATCACATGTTAACCCCGTTCCCCGTAGATTCTTATTCATATTTGCTTACAACTCATTTTTATCATTGTTTTACTTTAATCAAACCAAATCAAAACAATCGTGACCGACTTTGATAGAACTCTACTCATACCTAATCATATTTGTATCCCCGTCTACCCTGAGATCGACCCCTACTTCCCTAACTAAATTTATTATTGGTTAGTTAAGCCTAGGTTAATTCATCTTTGTTAGGTTTGTGACAAGCCTATCAAATTTTGGCGTCGTTGCCGGGGAGCACGGTTTCGTTGCTTGTGATTAGTTGATTTCTATCTTTTTTTGCTTTGTCTTGAGGAACACTTGTTCCTTGAGACCGTTACTTACAATATCTTCTAGGTTGTTGTCTTATGCCCAGGTCCTCTCGAATCGGCGAACTACTTCCCGGTGATCTAGAGCCCGAAAACCTTGCGTAGACAGTTACACACTAGTAGAAAAATATTAATTTGCGGCTATCTATTTGAGGTGTTTCCCCCTAAAAGCAGCAAATAGAAATTGAATGTTTTCCTTTTTTTTATAAGCAACAAATTCTTTGACGCGTTTTAGAAAAAAAAACGTCGCAAATATAAAATATGAGATATTTTTTAATTTAGACGCCGCAAATAGTATTGTCAGACATATGTATTGTGCAAAAAAGTACTCCTTTTCCCTCTTTTGTAAAACACACAACATATGATATATATCAATACTCCTAATTTTCAACTTCCTCGTTCACTTTGTCTCAAAATCCCCAACGAACAACCCAACAACCACCGTCAACGCGCCACCATACTTAATGCATCAATCAAGGCCACCGTACTTGTCCACCAATCACACAAAGCGACGCTCATCCGACTTCGACGACGCTCTCGACTCTCTCCCTTGAAACCCTAAAATCTAGGACGGTCTGAAAATAATTCCTAATAATTATTGTATTTGGTAAAAAAACTCTTTCTTTCCTTCCTATTATATTAATTTATTACTTGGGTTTTGTCGATTCTTGGGTGAAATTCATTGATTTTTCACTTTAATTTCCATTTCAGCCCTATCGGATCTGAGTTTTTTTGGGGCTTTGATTGGTGATTTTGGGTTTAATTTATTTATTTTGAGTGATGATTGTAATTTTGCCTTTTTTATTTCAAGTTTATTGCTTTTATTTCTGATCTTGGGGGTCGATTTTTGTATGGAATATGGGAAAAAAAAATTTGATGTTCGATTTTGTCTCTTAAGTTACAGTTGTCATCAATTTTATGCTACCTTTTTCAATGTTAAGTTATTCAATTATGTTTATGTGGGCGTCAGATTTTGAGGGATCTGAAAGAGGGGCGGATTCTCTCGCATGTTCGTATACATCATCATCTTTCATGAATCAGTCGAATCCGAATACCTGAATATGTATCCTCGCATCATATGGAGTCCATTTTTATCCCTTGTCGAGTGACATAGGTCATAAGCCTGAGCTTTTTCAATGCAACTCATTGCCATCATCTCCTGCTGACTGCATATTTGTCTTGTGTTTGTACCTCAATGCTATAGTTTGTGATGGGTTCTTCTGATTTTTCGTTTTGCCCTATTTTTTTGTCGAATTTTCATTCCTACAATATTATTACTCTTTTTAGCTCTTATTTATTTATTTTCATACATTCAATTCCGGTTGATACTGCCCCTTAGATTTAGGTACCTATTATGTTCCTTTTCCACTTGTTGTTTTAATATTTTAAAAATAGTGTCAACTTTGACTTTATAACTAGGTAAATGATTTCTGCTACCTAATCTCATAAATTGAATGAGTATGATGCAAAATTATATTAATAAGTATTAATAAAGCATAATAATTTCCATGCTGTTTTTTTTTTTTGTTCGAGCAGTTACAGATTAAGCTCTTGTGGAGCTGTGGTCCATGGCTACGTCGTCCAAGGAACTGGTACTATTTCTTTTGCTTCCTATTTTATACGTTTTTCTTAAGTCCTTTATGAGATAGTATTTCTTTTATTGCCAAACGAGATAGTATCAGACTATTAAGTCACCAGGTCTGCTCACTCCCCCCGAAGGTTAGTATGCCAACCACAACTATTCGAGTTCTAAAACAAGAAAATCATTCCTAATAATACGGAAGAATATGAAAAAAAGTACTTGATAAAAACCCTTTGCCCTTCCTTTTTCATGAATTAAAGATGGTCGTCTCGTTTTTGTGAGGGTCACTCGGAAATTACGCCTTTCTAATCACATAGAAAAGGCTGCATACATGATACATTCAACACACCCTCATTGGTGTCAGAATTACTGCTTCTGCAGTGTTTCACATGAAAAGTTCTTATATTATTCTCTGGCTTTGAAGACTATTAAATGTGATTTCATTTTTTTTTTAGAAATAATTTGAATTCGCTATTTTGGTATAATTTTAATGATGGGTTTGTGTTATTTTTGTATGTGGCGGCCAATTAGTTGTGATAAACTATGCGAAAGCCGACAGAGAGCTTCTAGATTAAATTCTTCT
>VHZZ01004357.1:22066-36503 GCA_009801015.1 Silene noctiflora | reverse complement strand
CGCATACAATTTATACAAATTATATTAATTTGGACACCTATTTAGAAACACCTCATACAAAATTACCGTGCTGTAGCACGGGTTCTATACTAGTATATATTCAATTGTTTCCTTATAAAAGTATTAGTGCCTTTGGACTTTGGAGGGAAATTTTTGGATAGACTTTCTAGATTAATTCGTTCACTACATTGAATAATCTCACTAGGTTTTCGCTCTAAAATCGTACATGTACATTCTTTTCTCATTTCTTTAATTTCTGCGATTTTAGTTTAAATTATGTACTACTAAATTGATTATGAATGTTGATTTTCTTAGAAATTATTGTATGTGTGTTGAACTATATGAATATAATAGAATTAAATAAAAAATATCGAACTAATTGTCGATTGATTGTGGTACTTTCATGTTCTTGCTTTAAATTTGTAAATATCTTAGTATAGATGATGTCGTTTTTGGTGATTATATAACATATCGAACTAATTATTATGTATCGTTAATTGTATTTTGTAGTTGTTCATTAGATGTTTTTTTGTTTAATTGTGAAACCTAGAGTTTAGTGTTGTTTAATTCTCAAAATTAGGGTTTCATATTACGTTGGTTATGATGCAAGAAAAAACATGTGATATTGTTGTTAATATAATGTGATATTGAATTTGAACATTAGTGATACTTAATCATCATAATTGGCCGACTAAAAATTGAAACAAATAATAGTATGGTTGATTGATAACTCTGAATTTGGTTGCGTGCATGTGATTATTGGAATAATGAATTCCTTTTGTTATGAAATTTTCATAAACAAATAATTTCAGCTTGATTTCAACGGTTTTGTTTGTAGAGTGTTGTACATGAGATAAATCTACCTTTGTTTGGAGCTTATATCGCCAAGATGTGGACAAGCTAGTCGAGGAGAGCCAAGAAGCTAGACAAATGAGAATGATGCATCAACCTGTAAGAGTATGCCAAAATCCTTAAATTATAAGAATTCAATTATATTTTGATTCCAAGATGACACATGCTTCTTATGCATTTTGTAGTAGCATGTAATCATAAGTGATGGACACAGAACATGAACTTCGAGCTCTTAGGCTGCAACTTCGAGAGAAATCCATATTTTCAGCCAAGCTTCGGGAGGAGGTCTTTCACTTGTACTAGGGAATAGAGGAGTCGTTTCATTTTACTAAATGGAAATTGGTGTAAGAATTACAGTTAACCCAAAATTTCTTATCCAATGTACCTGTGTATGGTATATGCATTCGCTAGCAAATAATTTCACTCTCTTTAAGTTCCAAAAACCATTAAAGTTATTGATGCTTACTTAGCTCATCTACTTTTCAGCTGGCAATGAGCAAGCGAGCAGAGGAGAGTCCCTTATGCGTGTACCAACTAGACGGTGCTCAAACCGTAGGTACATGGGTGGGAATTCGACCTCGTTTTAACAGTTTCGCTAATCTTTTGAAATGTTCAATTCAATGGTACCGCTTTTCAAGTGAGGGAGAACATAAAGAAACTATATCGGGTAATGCATATTAATTTCAAAATTGATTTAAGTATGGATATTTTACATTAGGGTTGGTCTTAAAAATTTTTAGGGTAAGATTATCAGCAAAACTCTCCAAAGTCTTAAGACTCTGCCACATCAGCTTTCCACTAACTTTTATTGTTTCTTTATTGTTCAAACTCACCTCAAACCAACCTCATATTTTATACATTATCCGTCAGACTCAACTCAGATTCTATTTTTTTACCCCACTACTTCTTTTTACAAAAAAGAAATGACAAATGAAATGTTCTCATTGGATAATTTCTTTTAATAGTGGGGTCAAGACTCAAACCAAAGTCTTAAGTTGAGTCTTGGATTTCCAAGACTCAACTTAAGACTTTGGTAAGACCAGGAAGGATTATTGGGGTCTTACCAAAGTCTTGAGGAAATCTTGTCTCAAGACTCTTGCAACAAACACCCCAATAGGCCAAACAACCAAATTGGTAAAAAAACTGGAGGTTATTTGCCAAATTGGTAAAAAAACTACAACTTACGACAAATTGGTAAAAAAGATGAAGAATTGGGGCAAATTGACCAAAAAACTAAAACATTATGTAATTTATTATTTTTACAATTAAATACCACTGCTTAAATTAATGACCCAAACTAAAATCACAAATCGAAAACTTGGTAAATATGGCAGTACGAGTATTTTCGGCTTAGATATAATATGTTTTTTTAGGATGAGCCGCTCAATTAATTTTAGACTAAACAAATTTTCATTTAAGACGATACTATTCGTCAAAATATAAGACGGGTCAAGTATCAATCACTTGTATATAAAAGACAAATATATTGCTTGTCCCTATGCATTCTTATATATACAAACTACTGGTATTTACTTGACCTGTCTTAACTTAAGACGGATAATGTCGTCTTAAGAGAAATTTATTGGTTAGACTATGAATTATTATAAGTTACGACGCACGAGTCATTCATGGCGAAATCGATTATTTGGCTATTCAACATTTGAATAAAGGCCATTTTGAATTCCATTATTTTATTGTCAATCATTAATTTTGAAGAAATATTMGGTC
Organism: Silene noctiflora; assembly: GCA_009801015.1. Classification (NCBI taxonomy): domain Eukaryota; kingdom Viridiplantae; phylum Streptophyta; class Magnoliopsida; order Caryophyllales; family Caryophyllaceae; genus Silene; species Silene noctiflora. Next base: position 33,923 of record VHZZ01004357.1, on the reverse strand, counting down.
CATATCGAGTTTGGTTAAGGYTGGATTATTTTGAAATTGGAATCATAGTTCAGTTGCTAAAGACGGGTTGCGGATGAGATTTTTTCAAATCGTGTTACTTGCACGAGGGTAGTTTTGTCAAATTTATTTGGAATAATGGAAATTTGAGAAAGATGTAACATTTTTGGCCAATTTGTCATAATTCTTCACTTTTTTTACCAATTTGTCACAATCTATAGTTTTTTTACCAATCTGACAGATGACCTTCACTTTTTTTTTACCAATTTGGTAGTTTGGCCCACCCCAATAATCTTACCCTTAGGCCCTAGGCAAAAATGTCAAATGGAGCCCTTATTCTTTAAAAATCATTGTTCAAGTAATTCATGTGTCATTATTATCTAATACAATTCAATAAGAAAAACAACAAGACGAAAAAAACTTTTGAAGATCACTAATTTTTTTTCCAATTTTAAAATATGAGGTTAGTTCTTGTAAAACCCTAAAAATTTTAGAAGAAAAATTGATGTTGGATTTGGAGAATTGGAGAGAGGTACCTCATAATTCAACCTTTTTGTCTTTAAAAAATCGTAAAAGATTGAAATTCTTTCAAATTTTAGATATTAGCTTTATTAGATAAGTCCATTAATGAATAATTTGGACAAATTATGTTACAATAAACCCAATTTACACAAAATATCCGTAACATGGGTAATCTTTTATTTAAATTCAATTGACCGACTAAAATATAAGTAAAGAATTAAATGGATTGGCTTATCACTGTATTGAATTCCCAAAAAAATATAGAAATGGTGGAAAGAAGGCATAAGGACTAGAACACAAGACCTCTTATCATTTGTTAAGATGAAAAATCACTGAATAATAAATTTTATTTGACAACAGACCTAGAGCTATAACTTTTATAACGAACTTCTAATTTCGCTTTTATGGGGTCCCTTTTAGACTTGGGCCCTTGTCACTTGACAACCCAAACACCCTATAGGGCCGGCTCTGTGTTACATTCATGTGTTACTTGAACTCAAACTGTAATGGACTAATGGTAAGAGATACAATTAGATCCATAATTTGTCAAATTAAGTACTGGAACAGTTTCAGTGAATCAGCCAAAAAATAAAAGTAGGTGAGTTCTAGAGTACATGGAGGACTATTTGTATTTCTTATGTTCAATACTTCAATTTTTATACGTAGGAGTAATGACTAGACTTGTCGTGAGTCTCCAAATTAGTATTTTTATCCACTACTAACTCTAACAGTAGCAAGGGTAAGTAGGGGTCGATCCCACAAGGAAGGTCTATGTTAAGCGTGTGTTTATGTAAATAGTTCTAAGGTAACCAAATTGGAGGGTGTTTGTTGTTTGTTCTAATATACTAAAGCAATCATATGATGCTAGGAAATATAAAAACAATATAAATAATTGAATGTGTAAACAAATGTGAGAATAATTCTTGGAGCAAGTAATTTCCACCAATTAGTTACGAATTGATCATTGACTCTTCTAATTTATTTTGTTATTGAATACTTTTCTATGAAGTTGTTGACTTCTAATTCCACATAATATTAGTTATAAGCTACAAACGTAAACAAATAACCCTTACAATATCGTCAATTTTAGTCAAGCGCTTAATCGTATCAAGATTATAGAATAAACCAATGGAATTTAGCAAAGATGAATGAATGAAGTATACAAGCGATGTTTCACTTTTCTTCATACAAATTTAGTCCTTTATAACTCAACAATGATGAATTAACATACTACTTGATGAATTATAATTGCTACAACGAAATAGATAAAGAAACAAAGGATTCATTCACCTAATCTAGCAATGGTTAATTAACTAAAAACAACTAGCTGATCATTCTAGATGCATAATTAACAAACCAACAATAATCCAAATTAAACTTGTTATTCTAATAATGAAATAGAAATAGAATAAGAGTCTTACAATTCAAACTTACTCGTCTTCAAGAACTTGTTCAAACATGTAGAACTTAGCCCTCCATACAAATGAGTAAAAACAAGCTAGAAATTGGAAATAGTTTTTATGTATTGTAATGATTAAAAGGTTGAGAAGTATGTAAAAGTATATGAAAATTGATCAACAACATCTCCTTTTACAGGTCTTCAAATAGAATCTTCATAAAGTCTCATACAGTAGGAGCATAATTGTCGAAATAAAGGAGAATTAGAAGAGTCATCGGAATCCAATGCTGAGCCGCCACTAGCGGCATTTTGTCCCCTAGTGGCTAGAATATCAGCCACTTTTTCCGCGACTAGCGGCACTTTGTCACCCCTAGCGACTCTCTATCATGACGCTTCCTCTTCTTCACTTGCTTCTGCGCTTTGACTTTGATGCTTGAGCCTTGACTTGGCTTCAATCCACAAGCATTTGACTCTTCTTAACCCATTGCTTGGCATGAATTTAGTCCAAGACATTAGTGTAAAAATGTCCATGTCATTTCTCAAACTCGAAATGCATCTACACATTAAATCAAAATTGCGTAGAAACACATCCAAACAACATAACCGCTACCAAAATGCAATAATGAGCTAAACTAACTATAAATAACACAAGTCAGGACTAAAGTAGCTAAGAATTGGGTCGGTAAAGACGGTATAAAACCGTCACATCAAGTAACTACCTGACTAAATTAGAAATATTTCTCTTCTTGATTATTTTGCTTTTGTAAGATGAGATGTATAATTTTGATGTTTGTAGGTGCCAATAAACCCATTTATGCACCTGATCCCTTTCAAGTTGAGCAACTCATTTAATCGAAAATGTTGAAGAGTGTGATATTTGTTTACATATGATACTATAATGATAATAGAAAACCATAAAAATGATATAAACTATACTAATCGATATTTATTTGCATTTGATTTATAGAGGAGCTAATTCTGGACAAGGTGATGATGATCATGGACAAGAGCTCGAAACAAAAACAAGACGATACAAGATTACTTGATTTCGTTTTTCGATCTCGATTATATATTACATACTTACATTTTAGCAAAAAAAAATAAAAATAAAAATTATTATCAAATTCTTTTATGTCATTTCACAAAAAATCAGCTATTTTTTCAGCTAGTTTGCCAAACACTTTATATATAATCAATTACCATATCAGCTCCTAATTTTGAGCTACTTTATGAGTTACACTTTCAGATTTCAATTAGCTTTTTAGTTTTCAGTTAGCTTTTCAGTTTTCAACTACTTTTTCAATTAATTTTACCAAACAGAGCCTTAATATGTGACCATCTAATTTTATCTTTACAGCTAATGAGAGTCGAGAGGTCACGAAATAATTGACTTTTATGCCGTTTCATAATGTTGCACATGAATTTCAAAGACTGACCATAAAGTCTTTATTTCGGGGGTTATGTTTTGGTATTTTTTTACCGGATTAGGTTTTTTAAGGTTAATGTAGTCCTATGCCATAATCGTATGAGTTAGTATGCAATTGATTGCGATGTACGTAGTATAGAAGGGAATAAAGAAATCGACGCAAGAGATTTGGTGACGTGGAAAACTCAATGTGGGAAGACCGCGAAAGGAAACGGTATCCTTTCAAGTTGTTCACTAGCAATATTCTTAGGAAACGAGTACAATGAGGGCGGAGGATTAATATTGCTAGAGTTAGGGTTGTGTGTACGTATATGAATGAATCTCCTTCTTTTCCTTCCTTCAACTTATATAGGACAAAACCCTAGTAGGGTTTAGCTTTCTTGTTCCTCAATATAGTCGTTGTCAGCTTGGTGGGCCTCCTTCCTTGGCGTGCTACCTATGTTTGATCCCCCCTCCTCCTCCCTCCCTCTCCCCAACTTCCGAGTCCGTCCAAATCCATCATCAACCCAATCTCCCTTCTTCCTCTTGTGTGCACAAAATAAGGCCCAAGTAGTAGCTCAACCTAATTATACGAATTTAGGCCCAAATAGTTGCCCCCTGATTTCCTACAAGTAGGGCTGAGCAAAACCGGTTATCCGCTCCGGTTTTGTAAACCGGTTCGAATAACCGGTTTTAAAAATTGGATTTTTCAGAAACCGAATCCGAACCGGATTAATCCGGTTAACCGGTTTTTTATGAGTATAAAAACCGGATCCGTAAACCGGTTTATCCGCTCCGGTTTTCATAACCGGTTTCAAGGAAGTTGCACAACCAAATGCATAAAAACACATAGAAAAATTAGGTGTAATCAATCAACAACACTAATATATTTGACATAAACACTTTATGGTTTATTTTACCTAGAAAAATTACACCTAAAGTCAATAACTTACATTACACTTAATATTTATTTTTAATTTTTAGTTTTTTTTTTTAAAACCGGTTTAAAAACCGGTCTCCGGTTTCAAATTTTCTACAACCGAATCCGCTCCGTTTTTATAATAAAAAATCCGGTTCGGTTATCCGCACCGGAAATAAACCGAATATTCGGATTTCGTAATTCGGTTTTCGGTTCGGTTTCGGATTAAAAATACGGTTCGGACTTTTTTTGCTCAGCCCTACCTACAAGTCACGTTCCGAACTGACGAGCGGGAAATTAACTGATTAGAATCCGTAACTAACTCCTTAGCTTCCAGCGCACACTTCTCCAACCACTTTCCATTAATCTTCTCACTATCCCTATAGTTACTCCTCCCAACCGTCTTTCACTCTCTCTCATTCATTATCACAAAACCCCAAATTAAAAACGCTTCCTCTCTTTAAATCTCTTTTACCTTTGTTATTCTCCATCTTTCTTCGTCTTCATTGAGTTGTCATTCTCGCCGGATCTTCAGTTTTAAATTTCATGTAACCCACTTTTGTTGATCAAATTTAGTTTCAATTTATTCATACACCATGGGGAAAACTCGACAAGCTTCTTCCTCTTCCAACCTGATTAACCTCGAACCCGTCGAGTAATTTCCGTCCCATAATCTCTTAAAACACCCCCATAATTCCGACTAGACGTACCGAGGATCAAGGAGATACTGGGTCTCGGTGACGGGGTGGTGATTCACATCCTCGCTCTGGGCCGGAAAGCTGATGGGTACAGGAGGGGTTGGGTATGCATGTACTTATACCCCTTCAAGTATGGTCTTCATTTTCCTTTCCCAAAGATGGTTCAAGAGTTCCTTTACTTGAATCATCTCCCTATGGCTCAAATATCCCCTTATGCGTGGAGGATACTCCTTTTCTGCTCTTGCTATAAACCAGTCAATGGGCGTCGACATTGGCCTTGAGGATCTGGCCCACAAGTTTGAGGTCCACTCCCTTGGCAAAGGCCAATACTCCTACAGGGCTCAGGGCGGCTCTAAGGAGTTCCTGAAGCTAACGTCCAAGTCAAGGGACAAAAGGTGGTTTGAGGAGTTCTTCTACGTAAAGAGGGACACAATCAGCGTCCCTGTTGAATACATCTTTCAAACGCGGGTCCTTGGGAAGAGTAAGCCACCCTACTGATGTTCCTGGTCTTCTTACTTTACTCACCTTCTTACTTTTTGTTTGTGTGCATCGCCTAGAAACCCAGAGGCGTCGAAAGACGCGGCTGCCTCTCTTGACAAGCTATATTGCCTCTCTTCTTATAGAAGGAAGTTCCCTAATATACTACCCGGCTTCTCCCCTGCTACCTCCTTCAATCTCAAGCAATCCCCACGCACGATGTCTTCTGGTAATTTCATGGTTTTTGTGTTCCTCTTCTGTTGTTGGCTACTTGCTTGATGCTTGATAGTTCCCCAATTTTCTGTTGGAACCTTGATTGATTCTAACGCATGCAATATGACTTCCAGGAAGTGTCAAAGTTGACCCCTTCGAGGCTATCCACCATAGCGCGGAGAAGAGTGCAGCTGGGAGTCCATCTACCCGTGCTGCTACCAAACGGCGGGCGCCTGAACCTGGCTCTCAACCTACTTCTGCTGCTTCCAGTTCCCGCACTACTCATCCTACTGCCCAGGAGATTGTGGTTACTCGTCTGTCACATCACCCACCAACTCCTCCATCCAGCCCTGACGCTGGTGAGAGAACCCTCAGCCTCCAGTTCCCTGAGAGGTTTGGCGACCCTGAGCAGGTCACCTTTTGGCCTAACATGGACCAACTTTTGTTCCCTGAGTATGTTCAGGAGTATAGTGAATATGGAGCTGAGTATATGGCTTAGGTTGACGTGGTGAATGCTTTTATAGTAAGTTTTCTACTTGGTAACTCCACTCATACTTTTGCCAAAAGTTTTTCTTGAACCTGCCTCCCTTTTACTAATCCTCTATCCACCGTTTTCCAAGTGTTATAATTTGCCCTCTATGCCAGAAAGAAATTGAGGAAGATCCGGATCGAGAGCCTGGCTACCACCTCCAAGAACCAGGAGCTGGCTGCCACTTGTGCTGATTTGCAGAAGCAGCGTGCTGACCTAATTGCAAAAGTGGTAGACTTGAGGGTGGGCTTGGCTGAAGCTAAGAAGCAGCGGGATGTGGATGCGGATCAGCTGGCTCGTACCCAAGAGGTTTGCAGGGAGTTTACTGATGGACTCTCCCGTTCTGAGACGAAGATCAAAAACTGGTCGAGCTGGCTACCAACATCGTCTCTCACGCTACCTGGAAGGGCAAGGTCAATGAGATGCGGGCAGCTATTGAGGGGATCTCTTACCTCCATGGACCTGGAGGAAGAGGATAAGAAGCTCAAGAACTTCTTTTCCACTGCCCCGGATCTCATCCTCCTGATGCCTGAAGTTGATGAGGTCAACTCCCTAGTGATGGTGACTGAAGATGCTACCATGGAAGAGGCTGCCACTGGCCAGGAGACTGGTGCTGGGAAGGCTATTGCTGAGGAAGCTGCTGGATCAGGACTTATTCCTCCAAAAGAGGGTTAACCAGAGCCGGTTGGGGCGGAAGCAGAAAAAGCTGAGAGGATAGTCTTGGACTAGGCCTCTGCTTATTGTTGTTTGTTTTTGTTTTCCGAACACTTGGTTTTTTGGGGACCTGGCCTTGTGTGACGCAAGTTTTTTAAGTATATTTTTTTAAAATACTTTCGGTTTACTTTTTCTGCCAAGGGGGCAGATTAAACTTTAAATATCGTTGTGTCTGCCTAGGAGAGAGATTCAGACTTTGTTAATGGTATCTTGCTCAGGGAGAGGAATTAAAAATTTGTTGAGGTGCTATCGTGAATGCCCATGGAGCAGATTTAGATTCTTAACAGCTGTCGTGTCTGACCAGGAGGCAGATTTAGATTGTTTGAATGTTGCTTCAGCGTTTTTCTCATCTTGCTCTAGGAGCAACGTACATGTATTTTGACTACTTAACCTTGTTCATGACGCAAGGTGTATTCATCATGTTCTAAGACATCAGGGGCATACTTCGCACAAGTTTATCGTCGTTCGAGGACATGGAGTGTTGCAAGATGTTGGTTTCCAATCAATCCCTGCACCCCTTTTGTATGCATGCATGCTGGGAGGATCCTGACTACATCGAGTACCCAGTGTCGGTATCTACCTTTAGGGGTGCTGTAAGGGGAGTGGCGAGCTCTGAGTTGACTTTACCCAGCTCTATTTCGTGTATGCCCCCGCCTGGTGAGGGACGGTACCCCAAGGGAAGTAGGTTAGACATGTTGGATGTCGCGTGCCTGTTCACCCCGCGTTCAGGAATAAATCTGAATCCTACTGTATCACACCAACTCAAGCGTTGAGGGTTAGAAATCAGAGTCTTTCTTCCAAAAAACTTAAATAAAAAATTGAATGCTAGCAGAGCGACGTAGGATATCTGGTGCTATCTCATGGGGTTCTAGAGCAACCATGGACCCATGCTCGCAGCTCGAGTAGCAGAATTGCAAAGAATGGAAAATGTCTTAAAGAGATAAAAAAGTTAAAAATACTACAAACTTTGAAAATAAGCCACTACTATATGTAAACTACCCTACCAATTTTTTTTACTTTTTTTTTTACTTTTGAAACATCCTCTGTACACTAAGGTCCCCACACTTGGTCAGATGTGATACTTCTTCAGGTGAATAATTTTCCATGGTTTGTCTATGATGTAACCTTGTATATAGGGGTGTAAACGAGCCGAGCTGAGCTTGAGCTCGGGTGGGCTTGGGCTCGGCTCGGATTTTTTAGCTCGAGCTTGGGCTCGGCACGAAGCTCGTCGAGCCTAAAAAATTGAAGCTCGAGCTCAGCTCAAGTTCGAATCGAGCTCGTTTTGTCATTATATTTTAACTTTCTCGCCTTTTAAATCCAATTAAATATAAATAATTTTAAAAATAAATAAAATTATAAAATACTAAAAAATATTATGTTATAATATATGTATATAAATGTCTTCATAAAATATAATTTGAAATAAAAAATATTATTATATAATGATGCTAAAAAAAATTAAAAACGAGTCCAAACGAGCTTTCAAGCCGAGCCTTGCTGAGCTCGGGCTCGTCTCGTATTTAGCATAGCTCGGCTTGAGCTCGTGCTCGGGCTATTTTTGACCAAGTACGAGCCGAGCTTTGATCGAGTAGATTCCGAAGGGCTCAACGAGCCGGCTCATATCATTGACAACCCTACCTATATAGTCATTAGTTTTTATGCTTCATGGCCAACAACACTCTTCACCTGGTATATGGACCTTCCCATTTGTGGGCGGATTTACCACCTTTATGGTTTTTCGTATTTTGAATTACCTTTCGGAGAACCAATTCCCCTACTTCCAGGAATCTGATTTTAACGTTCTTGTTGTAGCTTCTGGCTACTGATTACTTGTAGGAGGCTAGGCGTAGCTGAGCACTTGTTCTCAACCCATCTATCGTGTCGGGCTCCTGGTCATCTCCATCTGATTCCGCTCCCGTGTCATACATCCATATCTGTGGGTGGGGACCAGAACTTCTGACGGTATGACGGCCTCCGCCCCAAACACCAGGCTGAAGGGTGTCTGGCCAGTTGCTATTTTTGGAGTACTCCTGTCTGACCACAGAACTAGGGGTAGCTCATCCACCCATTTTCGTCGTAGCTCCTTAACCTTTTCCTCAAAATTTTCAACAATGATCTTATTGTTGGATTCAGCCTATCCATTGGACTGAGGGTTCCTGGGTGTTATTTTTTTAGTGAAAAGTTCCACCTAGCACAAAATCCCTCAGCATTGTCTGATATGAATTATGACCCGTTGCCCCATATGATTTCTGATGGAATGTCAAACCTGCAGAGTATTCTATGTTTTATAAAAGAAATTACTTGCTTACCTTTTACCTCAGTAAATGCCTCAACCTTTATCCATTTTGAGAAGTAATATGTCATCGCCAGCATGTACAGCCTGTTCCCCGGGGCCCTAGGCAACGTACCGACAATGTCTATTCCCCATGTCATGAACGGTCATGGTGAAATGATTGGGTGGAGAAGCTCCGCTAGCTGATGTATCATAGGTGCTGACCTCTGGCATGCATCACATTTTTTTCACATACTCTACTACATCAGCGCACATTTTGGGCCAGAAGTAGCCCTACCTGAGAGCCTTATTAGACAAACTCCTGCCTCATGCATGGTTTCCACATTCACCACTGTGGATGACGTGCATAACAGTTTGTGCCTCTGCTTTGTCTAGGCACCTTGGGTAGGGCCCTGCTAATGATTTCCTGAAAAGTGAATTATCAACTATCAACTAGCACGAATCTAGATGCTTCTATTTTGAAACTTCTTACCTGCCTGCTGTCAGCTGGCAGCTTGTCCTCCTTCAACCAATATAGATAGGTCTTGCGCCAGTGTAACACCCCCCAGATTCCAGGGTACCTTACCAAGACTACCTCGGCATCTAAAGGCGTTACCATCTCGGTTGCATGAGGTAGTACGCGTCATAGTAACCATAATGAAACAATAATTAAATAAAGTTTAGCGAGTTTAAACGATTACAAAATCCAAAACAAAACCAAAAGTGTGTAAAACATCGTCTGACAACTATCCAACAAAACTGAAGCTAAACCAGGTGAGACTCATCACATCCCGTCCGATCCCGCAAGGCAGCTCATCATCATAAAAACCCAACATACTTATTGTCACCATCTACGAGCAATATCGATTGGATCACAGCAGAGCACAAAGACAAACAACACAAGCCAACACACGTCAGCAGATGATCTAATAATCACAATTGACAAAACAATCAAACACATTCCCACTTCCAGTCACATATCTAGCTACTAGCTGTAGCTAGTAGCCCAACCAGATTCTCGCCGCAAAGAGTAATCCACACCGCCATTGGGAGACCTCAGTCTTTCCCACCTAATCCCGGCTCATCGCAGCGATTGAACCCTAAGTCCTTAATGTGCACATCCCTTTTGGTCGAGATCCCAAGAGGCGAAAAAGGGACGTGAGACCATCTCTCGCAATGGCTCACTCAGCCAAAACCACATCATTATACAATATCAATCATAACCATAATGATCATAATCATATCATCATAACAAATCATCAATCACAAAATCAATCACAAAATCAATCATACTGAGTAGGGAAGAACCCTGCCTTATTCGCAAATCAACCACAGCAACAGACGGTCTAGAAAGGCTCCTCTACGAAGTCGTTGCCTAAACAATCAAGATATATGCACATAATCAACAACAATAACAATCTATTCCATTTCCCCCCAAATGTACCAAATCTAGGGTTTACTATAACTCAATCTAATTAAACCAAAAGAACAAGAGACTTACGAATACGATAGATGCAATACTAGATGAATCCGAAGTTACAAAGGCTTGATCCTTGCGTAGAAAGTTATTAAGAGAGTTGAGAGAGAGTCGTAGTAACTTTTAAGGATTTTAAAATGATTTAGAAATTGACGGAATATAATAAATACCCCTCAAATCTTTTAATCGAATTTTCGGAAATAACCGTAACCGACCTGGTACTCGGCCGAGTACCAACCATATATACTCAGCCGAGTACGACCTACTCGTCCGAGTGCCACTTGATCAGTAGCCTGATCTAGACACTCTAACTACATACTCGGCCGAGTGCCACATACTCGGCCGAGTGCCCATAGACCAGAATACATAGTATCACAGCCAGTCAGGATCAGCTTGTTGCTCGTCAGCGGTCAATAGTATTCAAGCCCCATTTACCCGCTCAATATCCGGCTGCTCGTCCAACTTACCTGACTCAACCACTTTTTGTATTGCTGGTTCCAATACATGGACGATTGGTATTCTGGATAGTTTTGTTGGCTTAAATATTCCCCCCAACTGTAGATACCTCGGTTCCGCACCTCCCGCAAACCACCTAGTGATGATTGGGCCGCATGCTTTGTTTTACGCAATTTTATGACATTTAGAAGATTCACCGTCTAGTGGTAACTCGTATGTCCGTGTCAACCTGTAGGTCGTCATATTCTCGTTATTACGGTCATTTTGGCTGTAATTATAGTCCATTCAGAGTTCGAATCAAAGACCGTCTACATTTCCTGAAACCGTCTCAAGTCCGAGTCGGAATCTTCCAGAACAATTATCAATCTCAAAATAGTCCAAACAAATATTTTATTAAAAAATATCTCCGAATTTTCCTTCCTTGGAGACTAAGGAAGGAGGAAATATACTGTTACTGTAACACCCCCATACTCCGATGGACCTTACCAAGGACTACCTTCGAATACAAGGATGTTTTCTTCTCGGTTTCTCGAGGCAGTGAACATAATAGTAACCATAATGAAACATTAAAAGTAAATATAATTTAATGAGATTACAAAATTCTCCATAAAACGAAGTACAAAATCCAATCAAAACAAATGTGATAACTAAACAAAAACTGCAGAAGCTAAAGACAAAACCCGTGAAGACTCCACCCTGCTAACCCCGCCGCATAGTCAATAGCCATCATCGTCAATACCTGCTAAACCAACTGCTCACCATCCCCGAATGGATCACCA
>VHZZ01004352.1:79393-92191 GCA_009801015.1 Silene noctiflora | reverse complement strand
AACAAAAGATAAATAAGCTTGAATTGGAATTGTAATTGAAATTGTTTAAATGATTAAAATGTCACAACACTAAACAAAACTAAATCTACACTAAACTAAACTAACTACTACTAGCGAGAATAATATGAGAAATATGTGTAGAATGGTGTGTAAGGAGTTGTGAGAAGGTGTGTGAAAATTCTTGACGAGGCGTTGTATTTATAGGTAAACAAGGGAGTAACGGATGCACATAAAGGGGCATATCCCCGATCGGGGACGTGGGTCATTAGTCCAGAATTCTTAATTTCTTGCATTAACTCCCATGGAATCCTAAGCTCCTCATTCATTTTGGACTTTGATTCTTGTTGGGCTTGACTTTTCATTGACTTCATTTTGTATTTCCTCATTAATCCACTAAATGTTCATGCAAAAACCCATGCAAATCTTCATACTTAGTCCAATCTTGCTTCTTGCTTCTGTACTTAGCCTTGTATTCTAGCATGCATTTTTAGTATATTTTAGCTCCTTAAAGCTTAATTACCTACAAAACATGTTAAGATAAGAAAATGCAACTAGAAATACAATATCAGCTCAAAAACACTAAGATAAGTGCTAAATGACATGAAAAATGAAGCTAATATAAGGAGGTAAAGTATATAAAATAAGCACTTATCACTATGTGATGTTAGGAGCTTGCATTTAGATACTTATCATATAGCTTGTTAGATAATATGCATTAGATTGTATATATGTAGTTGCATCATCGCTTATAGTTTACATTTAGGAAGATTTTGTGAAAATGTCGAATTGGGTAGCTTGGCAAGTGTATATAAGGTCCTTATAGATACTTTTTCTCCTTGAGACTTTGTTTATTACAATACATACAAGACACCCTAGGTTGTGTCATGCTAATATCTTTTGTCCCATGAGTTAAGACCTAGTCAAGGGTTTGCATGTGAGTCGCCTTATCCAACCCTATGATGTGATATGGACTCGATTAACTTGTCTAGGGGACCTTGATAGACTTGGTGGTTTGGCAACCCAAAAATACTTCTCTTTAATAAGTTTGTAATGCTCATTTCAAAGTTTTTATGTCGATTAATTTTAATTGCCAAGTGCACCTCAAATGTATTGTAATGTCAAATGTCACAAAGTGAGTTGTATTTGATGGAGGCGTACCACTTCGATGTGTTTTGGACAGGGATCCATTGAATTGAGGCCCCATTTGGTTGTGAATTCAACCACCCAAAGATAGAGTGACTATCACCCCGAAAAAGCTATTGTCTAGAGGTTAACTGGTTGCCTAATAAGCGATTGGCGAAAGCAAAGGACATTATCAAGCATGGGACAAACCCCATCTTAAGTTTTGAAATATGAAAGTTCAATAAGGTCAAGTTTTGAATGCTAGTTAAATCCACTTTTATTTAAAGAATTGAGCATTTCATTCCCAAAAACCTTTTGTTATGCCACCTTGTTGAGCTTTGGACAATCATTGTCCTTTATACTTGTAGAGAATCTGAGACTTGTCATGTCATATGCCACTAACATCATAGGGATCATACTTCCATCCCATCATATCGCCCTTGACGAAAGCATTTAGCGATTGTGGAAAAGAGTAGCCTAGTTTGACACCACTTGGAGGTGACTTGTTTGTATCCTCTTGTACTTAGTGGCTTGGAGAACTAGTATCTATGATGGAGTGTGTGCCCTTGTATTGCTTCCCATATAGTTGATTTTTGCCACTTAGATGAAGAAAGTGCCTATTATTTTATAGATGCATCCTTTGTTTTGTTTATGTGCTTCATGTAGGATGCATCACCTTTTCGGTAAGCCCCACCTTGCCTTGCAAGAAGGCATTCTACCTCATGGATGTCTTGTTGTGATTTGAAGGGGCGGAGTGAGACCCGCTAATTGTCTCACATCGGCTATGTTATTAGATTAGTTTAAATAAAGGTCATAGTTTTAGTCACCTCTTTACTCGGGACGAGCAAAGGTTCGGTTTAGGGCAGTGGTGGAGCTAGGGGGGCTAGCAGGGGCGGCCACCCCCCCTGGCAGTTGAAGTTTTCGAAGTTTGTAGTTAAATTTTTCAATTTTTTTCGAGTATGCCTTATATTATTACTTATCCTCCCCCCTAAAAGTTTTCACCCCCCTAAGCTCAAATCCTGGCTCCGCCACTGGTTTGGGGATATTAAATGTGGCTCATATTTACACACATTTAGTCCCCTAACTAGCCTCGTTCTACATGATTTTAAGTATAGGGTCGTTTCTTATCTTTAGCCACATATTTGCTATTCTATGAGGTTTTGTGCTTTTGGTAGGAGAACAGTACCAACCTTGCATTCTCAAAGCATTTTAGAGCTAAATTGATTCGCATTCAATGACCAAGCAACAAAGAGGGACCAAGGCTAAAAAAAGTAGTAATTAGAAGTATTTGGGCAATGTAGAATATCCCCTACGACTCCAAAAGAGCCCCCACGAGTTGAGGGGCAGCCAAGCCAAGAAGCAAGAGGAATGCAGGCTGACTCGTGCGAGTCCCAGCCTAACTCGTGCGAGTTCCATAGAGCTCGTGCGAGTTCTCCAGCAGGGTGATTTTTTGTTCAAGCAAGGACTCTCACGAGTTGTTATGGCTCTAGCAATTCTTTTGACCACCTTAAGGGGCCTAATCGTCATCTAAGCCCTTAGTTTATCCTAATACTTTTACTTAGTATAAATAGCCTATGTAATTAGAGAATGAGAGATATTCTTAGTGACTCTCTTAGCTTATATTAGTTTAATTACATTTTAATCCTTTCCTTATTGCTCAAGTAATCTTAGATTTATTTTGTAATTGGAGAATTATTGGGTTTTGGATTGGAGAATTGACAACTCTTCATCATTAATTAAAGCTTTCTTCTATTGTTCTTCTATTTCCTTTTCATCTTAAGTTGGTATAATCTTTTTATTCTTTACTTAATCATTTACTTACTCTTTTGTTAATTGTTTCATTCTATCATCGTGTATATGCTTGTTAAGATGATTGACACCATTTGTGACATGTCTACCATGATGATGTGTGAATAGTCCCCTAGGTAAGATAGTGGGGGATTAGGGGAGTAATCATGGATTAGATCTATGCTTGATGAGTTCATATGAATGATTGTTTCTTGTGTTCTTCAACTTATGCACATGTTATGTTTGATGAAATGCTCGATTGACAACCTAGCAAGATTCTCTATCTATTTAACAAGACTTGTAAGACATAAATAAAATCGAGGATTCTTATACCATGCATAATGTTGAATAGGGAGAACCAAGTCGTTGTAGGTGTCTTAAGCTATAAATAAACTCGACTCTGAGACCTAAGTCTCGCTAGGGATTGTAAGATATAAATGAACTCGATCCCAACACAACTACAATCATTTACTGGATTTATTACTATGATCATACCATGTTTTCCCTTATGAACCCATGACACCCTAGTGCCTTTAATAAATTTTTTACATATCTACTTTTACTTGCATGCTTTGTTATTTCATTTATTTACATTTTTGTTGTAGTATTCTAGTTTACATCTCAACCCAATTTGTGACACAAAGACATAGCTATTTGCATTTGATAAACATTTGATAACCCGTCCTTTGGGATCCGACTGCTACTTGCTAGTTATTTGAGTATAAATATTGTTTGATAGGATAATTAATTGGCGACTATTCTCATTACTCTACTTGTCGTTATTAATTATTGTAACACCCCCTTCTTATCCGGCCAAGGTAATCGTGAGATGTCACCATATCATTTTCCCAAGGCAGTGAAATCAGAATTACGAATAAGCAAAACTTTATATAAATGAGAGGTTTAATAAATTACATAGTTAATAAATGAATGATAAAGTTGAATTATACATAATGCAACTCCACTATCAACTACGTTGTCTATCTTCTAACTAGGCAACTCAACTCCAAGGTCCGAACTCGTCCCGTCTCCCACGTGATACCAAAACACAACCTATAAACAAAATGCTCCCCATATGATCGGAAATATCATATGGATCAACACAGGCCACCCGTACCCTGGAAATAGGTGACAATTTACACAGCCAATACACGGTCAGTTTAGATAATACATATAATCACGAACGACCATATGTGAAAATGAAATGCAAGTATGAATACACGATCACAAGTCTCCAATAATCACCACTCCGCAATTAATACATCGGTATCAGGGACACACCCACGGTACCCACAACCTGATGATGGCAGCGCAACACCGCCCACCATATAGTCGGACCGTTGTCCGTAAAATAGGTACTTGGGACACACCCGTGGTACCGAGTCTGGGCACTAACCGAAGCCTTGCCAAGAATCATGACACCACACGAGCCCCTCCATACTCAAGTCATTAACGTACACATCTCTCTTGGAGTGAGAAGCTCTAAGAGGCGACCTAAGCGTAAGAGAGTCTTCCAACGACCATACGTCTCCTCAACATCCGTGACATCTGCACCGTATTCTCCAACATATACAATGATCACAATGAATGCAAGCTATCAAACAATACGGTAATATACGACTCAACATGGGACGCACCCCAATTATGCCATGAATATCTATTTCCTCCATTAATCAGACCTTTAAGGTCAACATTTCTCAATACCATGCTAAAATTCACTTCCGACAAACATATAAGACTCGCAACAATCCCGATTATCATGATAAAATGCAACCCTAGTTCTATCATGAGATTAGATGACAATATGCACACAACACACATTTATATTATCAAAACCGAGTAGGATTAACCTGCCTTTTAGCATACTCCATACGCAATCCAAGACAAGCAAGATCCCGTCTCATAAAATCGTCTTATCCTACATAAACCATGTAATAACTATCACAATATGTCCTATACTATTATAAAACACAAAACCCCTTATTACTATCCATTAATTACTCTTGTTACTTATGCTAATCACTAATTAATCACCCACAACAAAACGCCCAAAAGTTAGGGTTTGATAAATGAAAGAGGGAAAGTAGATCTCACTTACAAGGTGAAAGGAAGAAGGAGCATGGGTAGAATATTCTGATCCAATCTTAGCATCCATGAGAAGGTGTTTATGAAGGTTTTAGAGAGAAGGGAGAAGATTTGGAGTTGAAGAGAGAGAAGGGGAAATGTAACTCCCAACATAGGTTATATCACCATCTGAGAAGTAGCACTCGATCGAGTTCTCCGTCTACTCGACCGAGTGCCCCGTCCACACGGTCGAGTACGGCTCCACACGGCCGAGTGCGGCCTAAGCGGTCGAGTACTACTCGTACTCGGTCGTGTTCTACTTACTCGGTCCCCTGAACTCACTACTAGGTCTCATATAGGTTGCACTTGGTCCACCGAACATCTAAGTCTTACTCACGAGTAGTCTCTCGTCAAGTCTACGGGTCCTACCATGCATCTCAAGGTTCCTTAATCATTCTTCAAAATATTCGGGTATTACAATTATTCTCACTACAAGACTTAAGGATACGGGCGACTGTAAATGGTGGTTGATTTCAGTCGCCAAAAACATGCATGGTTGTTAAAGTAGTCCTTTCAATTTTCAAAGGAGTTCCTGACTGTAATCTTCGTGATTGGTAATCACTGGATATGATGTTCATTTAATAACTATAAATTAATTTAAGTAGTAATACAATTGTGCTAACTCTTGCTTCTATTGAAGAGTTAAAGCAACAACATTTTACGAATTCACATGATTTAACACTCCGTATTCATTACTAAAGTTACAATAGTCAGGTAACTCATACCAACCATTTGAAAACTGGTCGTGATAACGTTAACGACTTCAAATTGACGTCTATAAGTAATAACACCGACTTATATATAAACAAAAAATGGTGAATATGTTTAATTAACAGCGGGTCCAGGAATTTTATAAGGGGCACCTAAAAAAATTTCAATGCATTGTTTTCACCTTTTAAAATATATGATTTTCACATGATTACATATTATATGGACTTGGTAACATATTATGTTGAAATAATAACATATTAATTGGAGATGGTCACATAGTATAATGACTTGGTATTATTTTTTAAAATTTGACCTGATGTAATGAAGATAGAGTTGAGGTTTATCATGCAAGAATTAAATTCTATGGGGGGAAAAAAACAAATGATAAAACGATAAAATATTATAGAAATGATTCACCTCTAAATAGTGTAAAATTAGTACATTTTGGCACAACCTACTAAGATGCGTCGTCAAGGGTGATTAAACGGAATGAAATGAGAAATCTCCGTGATGTTATAAATCAATGTAGGTTTGTGTGATTTTCGTTTCTCACATAGATGAGAGGAAGGGCCGTCCCTCCTAGCCGTGCAACAAAAGGTGATGTATACATCAACTGACATAAGGAAAGACAAAATATAAAGTTTGAGTTCTTTTTTACTTTAATTTGTGTTTGCTTTAATTGTTTCCTTATAATAACATTTGGATTTGATTTGAAAGGTATTTTCGCTACAAGTGTGCATGCGGGACCAACAATAGGAATATCATCACCAAGACGACTCGAGTGTGACCTTTGTAATTAGGGTGCACAAGAAGTGCCTAGAAGTCCCAATTTGCACAGTTAAAAACAAAAATAGGAAAATATGACAAAATATGTGCAAAATTGGCTTTGATTTTATTTGAACTCAACTTTCATTTGTAATTGCAAAATTTCCTTAGGTTTTAGGTAGATGGGTAGAAATCTTAGTGTCATCCATTTGTTTTGGCAATTTGAAGAACATGTGGATCGATATGACAAAATGGGATGTTGCGTGGTTAAAAGTTACCTTGGAAACACGGTAACTAAGGAATTGACACAACATTGAGGGTGATCAAGATGGTCAAATGCAAACTCACGAGTAAGGCTTAGTAAGCGGGTCAAAATACACTAGGACAGACAATCTAGGATGTCTAAAGTCTGTTCTATAAGGCAAACCACTAAACAAAAGGAGTAGCTACAACGGCCTATTCACATTTGTCAAAACTCCAAATTAGGTTGTTTTCTAAATCATTCTAAATACAACTATATACCATGAATACAACTAACAGATATATAACCTAAATGAATGCAAACTACAATACTATATGCAACATCAATTAACTAGATGCAATTTCTCCTAACAACACATAAATACACAACCACCAATTCTTCAAAATCACAACAATGTCATCAACATTCACCCCAATCTTCCCACGTGAATACAAAGATACAAATGGAAGGGAGAAAGGACAAGAACTAAATATGGAAAACAGGTCAACCAAGTGAGGTTCGGAGCAGGTCAATTTCGGGTTTGTTGACTTTTGGTCGGGTTCGGGTCAATTTCGGGTTTGCTGGCTTTTGGTCGGGTTCGGTTCATTTTTGGGTCAACTATTATCAAGTTATTCATGGATAAGAATAAGTTTACATCAATAAACATTCGGACCGGGTTATTGTGGCCAGGTCAATTCGGGATTCAAGTCAAGTTTGGGTCTTGGACGGGTGTCGGGTCGGGTAGACGGGTATGGGTCGTATTATTCTGGTTGGGTCAATTTTGTCAGGTCTAATAGGAACGAGCATACCATGGTGGTCTTCCAAATCTATTACAAATGATTTCAAAGTTGTTTGGTGTACCTATGTTAGAAAAGCAAACAAATTACATACAAACAAATATATACAAGTGTTAGCGCTCGATTTAATTAAGATACTATATTTATTATTTTAAGGGTACGTGGACCTATTAATTAAAGATTAAGTAATTGAGTCTAGTCTTGCTGATCCATTTAGAAGATGAAAGAAGTCCAAGAAGACGAACGCTAGGCCAGGGGATGTTATCAAGCGCTTGGATGAAGTTTCAGGAAGACTTGGCGATTATTCAACTGCCTCTTCACTAAGGAGTAGTTACAAGGAGCCGGATATCACCTATATAAAGAAGACATTTGTCCAAGCAAACAACACACACAACTCAAACAACAACAACAACAACAACTACTACAACTTAGTCTATATCTTAGATCGTAGGTTCTTAGTCTTAAATTAGATTAGATTAGCTTTAGACTTAGCATAACGATCCCATTCGATCATGAATGTAATCTGCCAACTATATCTTAGTTTGTAATTTAGCATCCACAAGTACCCTTGTGAAGACTCTAGTTTATTTGTGTTATTGGATCTTTCTTTATATATATAAGAATCGTTGAGGATTTCTGTGTTTCAGTTTGAGAATTATATCATTCATCCTTGAACGCTAAGTTTGTAACACTCTCATACTCTGAGGCACCTTACCAAGGACTACCTCCGAATACAAGGATGCTACAATCTCGGTTTCCCGAGGCAGTGAACATCATAGAAACCATAATGAAACATTAAATAAATATAGTTTAAAGCTATTACAAAATCCTCCATAAAAGGGAGTACAAAGTCCAAACCAAAAGAAATGTGATAACTAAACAAAGTCTGCGGAAGCTAAAAATAAAAGTCGTGAAGACTCCACCCTGCTAACCCCGCCGCATAGTCAACAGCCATCATCGTCAATAGCTGCTAAGCCAACTGCTCACGATCCCCAAATGGATCACCACGGTTTTGAAAACAATAACGAGGTTAGTCAGCTGAACAACTACATAAAGTAAACAATGTAAACATATCAAAACAAACCACCACACCGTCACCACCACCATCATCACACCACACATCAAGTAACCGACTACACACCGAAGTGTGTAGCCCTTCCAGTGAAGGATCGCAACCACACCACCTAACCACCCACAATACCCAAGTTCCTTATTAATGTGCACATCCCTCCTGTGCTAAGAGAACGTAGGAGGCAAACAATGGGGGTGGGACCACCTCTCACAATGGCTCACAATCTCAATCACACCCAACACCAACATCATCCACCAACATCGCCATCACAACATCATCACAATCATATAATCATATCACAACAACATCACAAGATCGTCACATTATATAGTACATAGTTCTACAGACAAGTGAGTAGGGAAACCCTACCTCAACAAGCAATCCGGTAACAAGCAATTTATCAGAATGCTTCATCTACGAAGTCTTCTCCTATAACGAATCAATTAAAGCAAATAAGGCACAAATCCCCAAAAACCCCCAAATCAGAAATTAGGGTTACATTAGATAGGCCAAAAGACTAGATTAAGGACTTACCCCGAAGATTACGATATTAAGATACGCGAAAACCCCAACAATTAACAAATATACGCCGTAGATTGAAGGATTAGAATGAGGAGCAGTTATCGATGTTTAGGTTTTGTTTTAAAAAGAGAATAAACAATTTACTGCTTCTCGTTCTAATATATATACCTTCCGCCAAAAATCCGACACGAATCGGACACTCGGTCGAGTACACAACACTCGACTGAGTAAGCGACATTCGACCGAGTACACCTCACTCGACCGAGTGCTCCGCACTCCTCCGAGTCCCCAGATTCCAGAACACTGACAGACCGACCCACACGGGCACTCGGTCGAGTACCTTGTACTCTGCCGAGTGTCCAGTGCCAAAAAATCACGAGCATTACAAAGTTATATAAGTAATTTAGCGTTGTTTATTAGATTACGCATCTACAACCGTAGCCCAAACCCTTAGCGTTGTTTATTAGATTACGCATCTACAACCGTAGCTCAAACCCTTGCATTCAAGGGTGGATCACAAAGTGTAGGAGGGTAGTTACGTCCTCCAGAGCACCTTAAGGTACTGTGCTTGTTTCCACACAAACAACAACATATTTTTGGATTTTTAAAGTCTTTTCCATTTTTTTTGTATTTCGAAATATGCAAATTTTTATGAGGTTTTTGGTTTAATAGAAATGAAAATGCAAAAATTAAATACGTGTTTATGCAATTTTTGAATTTTTTTTTTCTTTGAAATTTATAAAATATACTACTCCTTCTCACACTTAGATTGTATATTGTCCCTAATGTACTAAAGTGGGAAAAGTGATAAGTTAACTAAAACTTGTTTTTGGTCTTTTCGGTTTTTCAATAAAGGAAAGACATGTTTTTGGATTTTGATTTTAGAAATGGAAATGTAATGCATCAACTAGAGAAAGTGTAATAATAAATGTAAACAATTAATGTAAACTAGCTAGAATGAATGCAAGCAAAATGTAACTAAGCTAAATGCAATGCAAGTAAACTATATTAAATGTACCTAATCTACATGTACTAGCTAACAAATCTAATTTGAGTTCATGAATGTGAATCGATAAGAAGAGAGCTCACTTGAGTTAACTCAAGTTCTTTGTAGGCTAACCTCCCCTAAACCATCTAAAACATCATTTCCATGCAAAAATGGGAGGTTAAAGTCACCGAACTAAATGCAAACTTAATTGAAAACATGAGAAGGAAAAAGAGAGAGTAAACATACATACGTACATGGGAGATATCGTAAAATGGGAGGTTGAAGTCACTAATTAAGCATACAAACTTGAAATCGTAAAATGGGCGTCATTTACTGATCCGCACTCTGAATCGAGCTATTCAAAAGTCTAAACCACTTAATTTATTAACGTCGATCCATCTGTGATATTTTCAAAGTTGAAACAGTTTTTGGACCTACCCAATCGGCTAGAACTTGTCCCGATAGGGTAGCATCAAAATCACACTTTGTCTCAATCGGGTAGAGTTGTGATTGGCAAGGCTGGCAGGATTGATTTCTTTGATTTTCTTCCTTCTTTCCTGAAACGGACAAGATCGTCCCTTTAGGTAACGAAACAAGCTTCCTCAAACTTCATTTTCATCTCCAAAACAACACTCAAACACATGTAAATCTCCCTCCCTCACACCTCTCATGCAAAAATCATACAACTAATGCAAAATTACCCTAAATGAACATGCTTAAACTTAATTTATAAACCAGGTAAATGCAATTTAAACTAAAATGCATGTTAATATAAGGGAAATAATTATTTACAAAGGAGTGATGTCGATACCTGTTATGTGCAAACTCCCAACAAACACCCGATCATAATTGGACTACAACATGTTTTGATATCGTAACATCTAATCGACACTCTGTAAGAGACACGTCGGAAAACTCAAAAATATGATTTCGAAAATAAAATACTTTTCAAAACGCTCTTAAAATACCTAAAATTTTTTATGCACGTCGCAAGTGTCGAAATGACACTAATTAGAGCCAAAATCGAGTTCGGTCCCAAAACCAACTCGAAATTTGAAACCCGGGTCAATCGATTTGAAATTCAAAAATCTCACCCAAAAACGTCAACATCAAACACCTTACATGAAATATTCAATAAACAAATCACAAAAACAAAAATAAAACAAAAACAAATAAAGCATTGGATAGAATAAAAGAAAAATCCGAAATTGAAAAGGACAAGACGGCCCTGTTGCCCGGCATGTATCGCGCCTCAATAGGCTTGTCCTTAGCCTCCAAGAGACTTCCAACCGACCTACACCCGTGCATTCCAATATAAATACCCCTCATTACACTCCTCTCTAAAGGCACCCGAAAGGCCGCCCCCTCTTTTCTGATCTCCCTTAAAATTCTATACTCGACTTCTAAAGTCAAAAACCGACATGTGTTTGGACTTACAGATCCAAAATACAAGTCTTACACATTGTTTCGTACTCTCGACATGCATTAAATAACTTGTCCGACCTACTTGACCAAGTACACTTGACATTCAATCTAAAAGCAACAGTCTTTTTCTTACAAACGTTAAGGTTTTAAATCGAGTTTTTCCGACTTACAAGAATACTCTTTGTTGATTTCTCGTTAGCATCAAACATGTAAGTTTCAGAGTATAAAAAACCCGTTTATTTCTTGTATTTATTGTTTTCGTGACATAAATAACATAAGTGATGCAAAATACGATCTGAAACATAGAAGAAATGAGTCAAATTTAGAATTTTACCAGGAAACAAGGACCATATTACCACGCTAGGGCACTCGCGCCTTAATAGGCCGTCTGGTATCATTCGTGTCGTATTAGGAGAAATGAGTCAAATTCTCTTTGGTCACACTAAGACTCATCCTTGGTTAAAACAAATACCATATCAGTTAAATTTGAGCTCGATGACATATGTTGACTAATTACAAACAAATGAACTTGACATCTTAGTTCAATTTTAGTCATTTTTTCCTTTCTTATTTTTTTTATTAGATTTTTGGTCACCATAAATCTCGCCCTTGGTTAACATAAATAACATGTCGATTAATTCGAGTACGGTGATATGATGACTAAGCACATACACACGATTTATCATGGCTTTTCTTTTCTTCTATTTTAAAATATTCATGTCAAGCTTGCAAATTAACAATTGAATTCGAACTGAAAATTGGTCATTTATGCAATAGTGATTATCCCAAGTCGTGCAAGCAACATTCAGATTCATCCTTTTTGAACACTTTCTTTTCATCCTTCTTACAACTTTTAAAACTTGGAATACACCCTTACACCACGGAGTACCTCGCACCTAATGGGACTGTCTCTTCCTTTCTTCTCAAAGATGACCAGAGTCAGTATGGGTGCAACATAGTTAGCGCCTCATTAGGCTGCCACACTGTAATAACACAAATATTTTGATAATTAGTATTAAATTTTAAATATCTATAAATACTATTAAAAGGCTAACTATTAAAAGTCACATAGACATGGACAAAATGCCACCTAGGATTACTAAATGCCACCTTGCATTAATAAATTCCACATTACCAATCTTAGAAAGTCACATCATTATTTATTATTTAAAAAGAAAAAAAAATTGAAAAAAAATTCTGAAACATTAAGTACAAATAACATTACAAACATTAAACTTTGGTC
>VHZZ01004345.1:61187-79573 GCA_009801015.1 Silene noctiflora | reverse complement strand
CAGTTTAAGTTATTATTTAAAATACGTTTCTTGATTGTCTAATGATATACCTTGCCTCGGGGAACCGAGATGGTAGCGCCTCTATGCCTAAGGTGACCTTGGTAAGGCACTTTGGTGTATGGGGGTGTTACAGAATCCCTCAAAACATACTCGATCGAGCCACCAGACTTACTCGATCGAGTAGCCCCCACTCGATCGAGTGCCTCACCAACTTGATCGAGTGCCCAAAACAGCATTCTGCCCAAACATTATCACATACCCCACTCGATCGATCTCCGATCGATCTCAGCCTACTCGATCGAGTCCTGCCTACTCGATCGAGTTTCACCCACTCGATCGAGTCATGCTGACTCGTACACTACCCGCGTGCTTTAACCAACCTACTTTTTGCAACATTCAACATAAACGCGCGCACACACACACACACACACACACACACATATATATATATATTCAACAACTTAATATCCTTCGCCACATCTTATAAACCACATAACCAACCACAACATATTTCATTTGCACCATACAAATCATATACATACACATTCCATTCTCACTTCCCCCACAACATGCATCAACATATACTTCCAACATCATTACTCAACATAGCATACAACGCACATATAATACCACTAACTAGCACATAGCGATCCCGTGACACCCCCTTGTGACYGGGTCGAAGCGGTAGGGCGAGTTCGCGACTTTAGGACGTCTCCCAAGCCTTTGCATGAGCTCCTACAACTTCTACCCCGGGTTCATTTTATTTGACTCCCTATATTCATTGTGTTCATTAGTTTTAGGTTCCAAAATCGTCGCTTTGATACCACTTTGTAACACCCCCATACACCAAAGTGCCTTACCAAGGCCACCTTAGGCATTAAGGTGCTACCATCTCGGTTTCCCGAGACAATGATAATCAAATAGACAATAAAGAAACACCTTTAATAGATGAATTTACACTGGTTACAAGGCAAACCAAAATTGTCTCAAACGTAAAGAATACAACGTCTCAAAGGTCTAAAACTAGCTACAAAACTGAACACAGCGGAAGACTTCTAGACTCGTGGCGATCACCCAGCTATCCCATGCGCATACGTATCAAACCTGCTCAAMAACTKCTCACCATCCCCGAATGGATCATCACAGTTTTCAAAACACAAAACGGGGTCAGTTACTGACAACACAAACCAAGTATAGAAAACAACTCAAGACACACCAACTTCTCCATCACTCCATATCACCGACTACACACCCGAGGTGTGTAGCCCTGCCAATGGGGGACCGCACCCGTTCCCACCTAAGCCCCGCTCATCTTATCCGAGCGAAAAACCTTGTTCATTAATGTGCACATCCCCTCCCGTGGCGGGTTCCACGGAGGGCGAATCAAGGGCGTGAATTCACTCCCGCAAGTGACCCCACTCAGCCGAGGACGCACCTCGCAACACAGCCAGTACAACGATTCCACCATACCACAACATACATCCAAACATTCAAACATCCATAAACATAATAAACCATACATGAAATCAGTAACCGAGTAGAGAAACCCTACCTTAAAAGCAATCACCACGAAGTAATCAATCAATGCTCAGAAACGCTCCTCTACGAATTCACCTCCTATACAAGCATACAATTACACAATTACAATCACCACCACCAAAACCCCTAATTAACCCCCACAACACCCAATTAGGTTTAAACAACATAAACTAAATGATACGAAAACGGTACGCAAGAGTTACCCACGAGACAACGATCAAAACGATGTAAAGAGCTTCAGAAATCGACGACTCTAGCCTTGGGATTTGCTAATAACGCGAGGAAGACAAATCTTACGTTCTCTCTTGCTTTTTGAAAGGTTTTTTTAGAAAGATGAATTATGAAAGTGAAAGAAACTGTCGATCGTAATTAACATATTAATCTCGCGTTATTAACAAAACCCGACTAACAAAACCCGTAAGACAGACTTACTCGATCGAGTAAGTGACKTACTCGATCGAGTGMCCCTTACTCGATCGAGTACCACCCCTGCTCGATCGAGTACCCATCAGGCAGAGCCTGATTCCAAAAATGACATAACTTACTCGACAGAGTATGCCATACTCGATAGAGTAGCTACAGGCACAGAAAACCGTAGTATTACAGTTGCAGGGTTGGAAGGTCGTATGACATAGAGATGCTCATAGGCGATAGTAGTGTCACAGTTGTACCCTTTCTTATTTTATATTGTTGAGTTATTCGTTTGTCTTCCGCTGTAAAGTTGTAAAGTATTTATTAAATGTTCTTGGATGGTCAATTTGATATGCTTACCTCGCGCAACCGAGATGGAAGTTCCCTTATCTTCTAGGGAAGGTCTTTTTAAGGCTCCTTGGGAGATGGGGGTGTTACATAAGATCTAGTCAAGGGTTTTCATGTGAGTCACGTATCCAACCCTATGATGTTACATGTACTCGATTAACTTGTCTAGGGGACCTTGATTGACTTGGTGGTTTTGCAACCCAAAAATACTTTTTATGAATAAGTTTGAAAAGCTCATTTCAATGTTTTTGTTGTGGATTCATTTTTATTGCCGAGGAAACCTCAAATTGTATTGAATTGTTGAAATGTCAAAAAGTGAGTTGTATTTGATGTAGGCCTACCACTTTGTTGTACTTTGGAGAAGGATTCATTGACTTGGGCCCACACACGATTGTGAATTCAACCGCTCAAAGACAGAGTGACTATCACCCCGAAAAAGCTATTGTCTAGAGGTTAACCGATTGCCTAATAAGCGATTGGCGAAAGCAAAGGATATTAGCACGCGTGAGACAAACCCCATCTAAAGTTTTGAAATGTGAAATTTGAATGAGGTCAAATTTTGAATACTAATAAAATCCACTTTTATTTAAAGACTTGAGAATTTCATTCCCAAAAACCTTTTATTATGCTACCATGTTGAGGTTGGACAATCCTTGGCCTGTACACGTGTAGAGAATCCGAGACTTGCCATGTCATATGCCACTAACATCATAGGGATCATCCTTCCATCCCGTCCGATCACCCATGACGAAAGCATTTAGCGATTGTGGACGAAAGTAGCCTAGGTTAACACCACTTGGAGGTGACTTGTTTGTATCCTCTTGAACTTAGTGGCTTGGAGAACTACTATCTATGATGGAGTGTGCACCCTTATATTGCTTCCCTTTTAGTTGAATTTCCGCCATTTAGATGAGGAAAGTGGTTATTCTTTTTGTAGATGCATCTATTGCTTTGTTTATGTGCTTCATGTAGGATGCATCGCCATTTTGGCAAAGTCCCACCTTGCCTTGCAATGAGATATTCGACCTCATGTATGTCTTGTTGTGAGTTGAAGGACCGGAGTGAGACCCTCAAACTGTCTCACATCAGATATGTTATTAGTTTAGTTTAAATAAGGGTCATAGTTTTAGTCGGCTCTTTACTCGGGACGAGCAAAGGTTCGGTTTGGGGATATTTTATATGACTCGTATTTAAGCACATTTAGTCCTCTAACTAGCCTCATTCCACATGATTTTACGTGTTTATTAGGGTCATTTCTTGTCTTTAGCAAGCTATTTGCTATTCTATGAGGTTTTGGTGCCTTTGGTAGAAGAAAAGCGCCAACCTTGCTTTATTGGGCATTTTGGAGCTAAATTGATCGCATCTAACGACCAAGCATCGAAGAGGAGACCAAGACTAAAGGCCTTAGTCAATAAAACAAATTTTCGGGCAATGAAGAGGAGCCTCCACGAGTCCAGACTAGCCCCCACGAGTTAAGGGGCAGCCAAGTCAAGAGCAAAGAGGAAAGCAGGTGAGGTCGTGTGAGCTCTACCTCAGCTCGAGCGAGCTCAAGCCCAGCTCATACGAGCTCCCCAGAGCTCGAGTGAGCCACGCAGCAGGATCCTTTCCTCGCAAAGTAAGGAGCCCCACAAGTTGCTCTAGCTCTAGCAAGTCTTTGGATTTCCTCAAGGGGTCTAATCGTCATTTAAGCCCTTAGTTAACCCTAAAACTTGTACTTAATATAAATAGCTCATGTAATTAGAAGATTACATCATCTAGAAATATTATCTTATGGACTCTACTTGTTTATATTAGCGTAATTACATCTTAATCCTTTTCTTATTGTTCAAGTAATCTTAGATTTAGTTTTGTAATTAAAGAATTCTTTGGTTTGGATTGAAGAATTGACAACTCTTCATCATTAATCAAAACTTTATTCTATTATTATTCCATTTCTTTGTTCATCTTAAGTTGGTATAATTCCTTTACTCTTTATTTAATCCTTTAACTTAATCTTTTGTTAATTGTTTTACTCTATCATCATGTTTATGCTTGTTTTTTGACACCATTTATGACATGTTTACAATGATGATTTGTGAGTAGTCCTTTAGCTAGGGTTAGTACGGGATTAGGGGAGTAATCATGGGTTACATCTATTCTTAGTGAGTTCATATTAATGATTATATGTTGTGTTTTCAACTTATGCACATGTTATGTTTAATGAAATGCTTGATTGACAACCTAGGATGATTATCTATCCCTTCAACAAGACTTTTAAGATATAAACCATCTCAAGGATTGTTAGACCATGCATATAGTTGAATAGAGAGAACCAAGTCGTTGTTGGTGTTGTAAGCTATAAACCAACTCGACTCTGAGACCCAAGTCTCTCTAGGGTTGTAAGACATAAACTAACTCGATCCCAACACAACTACGATTATTTGTTTGACTCATTATTGTGATTGTACCATGATTCCCTTATGAACTCATGACACTCTAGTGCTTTAATCATTTGTTTACACCTCTGCTTGCTTGCCTTGTTATTTGTTTACATTTTCGTTGTAGGTGTTTAGTTTACATCTCAAACCCAAATTGTGACACAAAGACATAGCTACTTGCATTTGATAACCGTTTACTACCCATCTCGTGGATCGACTCCGACTTACCACTTGCTAGTTGTTTGTTGGATTTATAAATATCGTTTGATAAGAGCGTAACGACCTAGCCTTAAGCTAGAACCATATCAAGTATAGAAGGTTAATTGGGAGATTTCTATATCTTAATCTCACAAAACCAGATATTTCTTACTCAGTGAAACATTTGAGTCAATTTATCTCAAAGCCAAGAGTACCTCACATGCAGGTAGTCTTACATGTTTTGAAATACCTCAAGCAAACTGTGAATATTGGTTTGTTTTACGCAACTGCTTCAGACCTTACACTCACTACCTATAGCGATACTGACTGAGGCCAATGTGCCTTTACTTGTAAATCTCTAAGTGGCTATTGTGTTCTCCTAGGAAATTCATTGGTTTCTTAGAAAACCAAGAAGCAACGTACGATAAGCAAGAGCACCGCTGAATCTGAGTATCGTAGCATGTCCTATACAACTTCTGAGCTTGTTTGGTTGGCTGCTCTACTCAAGGATCTTCACATTCAAGTGTCATGCCAATCACTCTTTTCTATGATAATAGGGCAGCTGAGCGCACATTGCTCAGAACCTTGTTTTCCACGAGCGTACCAAGCATTTATCCATTGATTGTCACTATGTGCATGAGAAACTACAAGAAGGGTTTTTTATTCCCAAGCATATTCGTACTGGTTTGCAGCTTGCTGATCAGATGATCAAACCTTTTGGAGCTGCACAATATTAGTTCTTGTCCATCAAGCTTTGAATAAACTTTCCAGATGACATTCAAGCTTGAAGGGGTAGTATTGGGATGTTGTAGGTTGTTACTAAGTTGGTTACAACAACTTTTGTATATAAATACCCTTGTATAGTTCACAAACTAAATTATCACCAATAATACACATCATTCTATTTAGCTCTCTTATCTCTCTAAATTGCAACGTATCTCTCTAGAACTATTTCCCCCAATTTGAGCTACTTAGGAAATGAAGATTGGTGTAGGTTAATCTCATAGTGCACGATATATAGAAAAAATTTATTTATTAAGATACCCTTCATCCTTTCAAATAAATTTCACACGATTGATAAACTATGTCTCACATATAGTAAATAAATATATGGAATTCAATTGAATGGAGGGAGTATTACTTACAAACTCTAAATTAATGTTTGTTAATTTTTCGCATTTTACATAATTCTATTTTGATTTGAGAAAAAAAAGGTTGCACTATAAAACTAATCAAGAGAATTGAGTAATGCATGAAGTGTTTATTTAATTGAAAATGTTTTCTACCACAAAAAAACATGATTTCATTTTATAAATTTTTGGGATTTACTCACTTATACCCCTCAATTTTTTTGTTCTAAGGTATAACCCCCTCTTTTAAGCAAAATAACTTAGACCGTCCATAGCTCTCCGCTATGAGTTCAGAAAAAATGCATTTTTTTTATAAATTGATCGACTTTACGATATCTTCAATTTGAAAAGAAAAAAAAACGTCACGGTTGTCTGGACTCGTAGGCCGTAGCTAGGAATTACAGCCAGCCGAAGTTTATTCGTTAAAATAACATTGACTAACAATAACTCCTGATTACGAATTCAAAAAGCGGTATTTTTTATTTTTTCCCAAATCACTACCTTTATGAGATATTTGGTTTGAAAAAATACATCATTTTTTAAACTCCTAACCAAAAGAGTTATTGATAATCAACGTATTTTTGCAGAAAAAAGGGGTACACCGTACACCTAGACTTGTCAAACGAGTCGGGTCGGGACGAGTTTTTGGGTCGGGCCAGAGTTTGACATGTCTAGGTACACCTTATAAAACAAAAAAATTGAGGGATAAAATTATGAAATCCTTGTATTTTTTTCACAGTTTTTTTAATGAAATTAGCATAAATTGAAACTTTAGCAATTTGTCGTGTATAATTTTATCCCAATTATATTTATTATAATTAAAAATTATAATTTAGAGTTTAGTGAAAAAAAATTATTGATAAAAAATTATATCTCAATGGAAAAACTATACTTTAATGAAATAAATCTTTTATTTCTATAGTTAAGTTAGCTTACCTTTGAAAGAACACAAATGTTTTAAGAATGTTTATTCTCTGTGAGTATAAGAGGTGGCAATCAGGCCAGTTGGATTGGGTCAAATCGGGATGGGTCAAATCAAGTTCGAGTTAGCCTACCCCTACGGGTCGAGACAGGGTCGGATCGAGTCGTTATTGGGCAGGCCATTTCGAGTTAAATGATTTGTCGGGTCATTATCGGGTCCGATTACTTTTTCGCATTACTCTAATTTTGTATACTTCATTATTAAGTCCAACGCATCAATCTAAACACACAATCACTTTCATTTTGATCAATGTTAAGCTTAATAATTTTCGAGTCAGTATCGAGTTGAGTCAATATCGACTCTGTTGGTTCGGGTTCAGGTAATAGATCGATTTGTGTTGGGTTACGGCCTTACGGGTCGTGATCGGTTCAGGTCGAATCGGTTTCGGGTTGCAATATTATCGGGTTATAGAGGGTCGGGTTACTCAGGTCGGGTCAGACTTATTCGTTCTATCAGGGCATTAGTAATAGAGGTTCATCAAGAGGTTTGCAGGATCACATGTCCACCATTTTAGAGGTTTGTTTAGAAATCTTCTTTTGTTCGACATGGGTGTTGAGTTTCATATATAAGAGGGGTTACAATACAATATTCAGGTTTGTGGAGAAAGGATGTGAGAGGAAAAAAAGTTTATTGAGCCGTGTTATGAACCTTGAAAAGGTTTATCTATTGTTAGTAGAAGGTTCGTGGATAATTTGGTTTATATATTAGCTTATACTCCCTCCGATCAACACCAATGGTAACATGGACCCACTTTTCTCCTCACAAAAAGTGGGTCCATGTTACCATTGGTTTATCGGAGGGAGTATGACATAAGAAAAAACATACTAGAGTAATTAAGAAACATTGTTAGAAAAAAACAAGGAGAAAACAAAGAACACAGAATCCCAAAGATTCCCAAAATCGTATACTTTGTCATACGTGTGGCATCACATCCAAGTTTCCACTTCATCCTATAAAAAAAAAAAAAAAAAAAAAAAAAAAAAAAAAAAAAAAAAAATCCCCCTCTTTGCAAATAAAAACCGTAATTCGTCGGGTTTAATGAAGTTTCTTGGTAATGTCCGTAAAAACAGAGAAAGGCAGAGAGGGAAGGAAAGGAAAGTGAGAGAAAGAAGAGGAAAGTGTGGGGTCTATAGTATTGGGGTTGAATTTGTCTGGGTTATAATGGAGGCAGCATCCCTCACATGGGAAGCCCAAGTAGATGCGTTGCTGGATGTGTCATGGGTCGCACCTTCCATATACCATTTTATTTTATTTGGGTCCCCCCTCCCCTTTTTCCTGCCTTCATTTATGTCATACCTATTGTCTGACCCACATGTACTCTCACTCCCCATGTGACTCTTTTTTGTTCTTTCCCTCCTCTCTATACACTCTACAGTATTCACTCAATCACTAACCCGTCATTCCAAATCGGTTTTTTTATTGAGTCCCGTCATCATTAAGGTCCTCCCGTCATTATTAAGGTCCTCCGCTGTTTCAGGTTGATACTGATCAAAGTCGATCAATTGGGGTTCATGTAATCATGTCTATTTGGAATGACAAAAGTTAATGAGATCAGTAAAAACCTGAAACAGTGGAGGATCTTAGTAATGACTCGAACTCAATCAAAAACCGAATTGGAATGACAAAGTTAGTGAGATAGGAGAAAGTGAAGTTAAAAGATGACACTAAAAAAGTAAAAGGAGGTGTCAAGTAATGACTAATAATTAAAGACAAAGTCCCACTTGGTGTAATTTATTTCCAAAAGATGGAACTACAGCTAAGAGACAAATTGTCTTCAATCAAGAGGCAATACAACACAGACACACACATGCTTAGACAACTTATATTGCACAACAAAATGGACACTGTTTCCATTATAAAACCTTTGATTCTTTTCTGGGAGTAATAACAGTAATAATAAACTAATAAAACTCGGCCTACTGGGAAAATATTTAAAAAAAAAAAAAAAAAAAAAACATAATTTGTACTTGAGCTGAGCTGATGAGGTTGCTGAGAGCTTCAATCTCCTGTAGTTATGGCTTCACTCCTTCCACTCTGGCTAAAATGCTACACTTTGCTGCCTTTTGCTTTGCATCATGCTGTACATAATTTTGTTTTCCTAACCACAAAGACTAAGCAAACTATCTTCCTAAAGATCAGAGTGACCCTTCGATTCGGGGAAATGACGACTTATGGAAGGGGAAGAATGAAAATTACACTTCACTGTTACACTGCTTTGTTACTAAAGAGTTACAACCTACGATACCAATACTCGGCTGCAAGTGTCATACAAATTAGTAACTGAATATTTTCAAATTTCGGGCTTGAAAAGTTTTCAAGTTTAATATCGGCCCGAAATATGCAGCCAAATTAAAGTATCCAAATAACATAAGTTATTACTACTACTAGTAGTACTACACACTAATTATTCACTTCCCTTTTTTTTACTGTCCTGGGGGGCTGCTGTATAACCTCTATGGTCCAAACTCTGAGGTACAGATTTTCAGAGATTGGGAAAATTTTACATTAAATAGGGCATTAATGGCTGACCCTGCTGTTCCTTTTTTTTTTTTTCTTAATCCTAACTGGCTTTATATATGTATTGTATTTGTATGGTGATGATAGTACTACCCACTTCTTCAACTAATAATACAGTACTAAGAAGTTGAATTCTTGCAAGTATATAGAGTATGTGGACTTGATTGATTGATGATGATTGTGAGATATTTTCCTACAGGGTGTTGTCTGGCTGGTGTACAATTGGTTTGGTCACATTTCTTAATCTTTACCTGTAAAATATACAACAAAACACCAAAAAACAAAGTACCCAACTTCAATAATCATAATACCATCTTGTAATGATGTAACAACAAATAATAGATTAGCTTTAGTGACAATGATGTACCTTTAATTATGATTAATAATGCCAAAATCTTCAACCATTAGCCGCGACCTACATACCGATTGCTCCGTGTCCAGGAGAAAACCTAAACACACGAAAAGATACTCCGTATGATACTATTACATTCTCATGATCTACTACGGAAAATGAGATCGAGTCACACATTGATGTCCATTTGTACGGTAAGGTATTCCATAAACATGTGAAAGGGTGGTACCAAAACAGCAGTTAATAGTTAATAGTTAATACAACATAAATAATGCTCTAATTGACAGATGCATCATACCTATATGTTTGTCCCGAAAGAATATTGAAAAGGCTTGAATATTTTTTAAATGAAAGATTTAGCATAATTCAGGGCTTTTCCAACCTAGTGATACCAACTTTGAAAATGGGTGGACCCCTCTCCCATGATTATAAATTCTTAAGGCAAGGATTTCCATCTATTAAGGGCATCAAACAGAATAAAACTTTTTCATTATGTCCATTATTACTCTAAATGTAATCAAACATGTATGTTATAATCAATCAATGTTCTAAATAGAAGAAAATGACTTTGTATTTGTATTTGAATACCTGGGCATTTGGAAGTAACAAGTCTTGAAAGGAGCCATGTCTAATGCAGGACTTGAAGGAAGGAAAGATGATCCTTTAGAGTTACTGTTACCAGAAGTTGCGGCTTGGATACATGTTACCTCCGCCTCACAGCTGCCTCCACCGGCTGCCTTTTTTGGGGAAGCAAATGGGCTATCGGGGAGATTATGCTCCAAGCTACATTAAAGACAACAAAAGTGAAAGGAGGCACAAAATAACGCAAAAAATTTACCAACTAAGATAGCTAACATCTACAGCGCGAAAAAAGAAAAAGAAAGAATAAGAGAGGTAGCCACCTTTCGGGTAAATCGAAAATGTTATCTTCATGACAAGGACTCTCCTTGCCATTGACAAGGACTTTATCCTCCCCACCAATTGAGCCTTCTTTTTCTCTGTCAATTATCTCATTTATAGCCTGTTCCAACGCTTGATTAGCCTCACTAAGTGGTGGGCTCATGCAGATTTCTGGGGCAGCAAAAATGCAATCAGTTGAGCAACTTGACAAAATACTATGACAGTATGATAGTATGATATATGCATGTTTGAATCAGTAAGATTTTTGTACAGCTGGAATTGTGAAATCATATCAAATTGCACCAATAATTATCTCAATCGGTTTTACTCAAGTAATGTAGAACTGCCTGTTATTTGAACCAAATTGACTCGATAGAGAGAATTTTAGTAACTGCCGTATTTTATGTTATGCCCTTACAGATGATTTAAAATTTAAAATACTCGAGTATAAAAAAGCCATCATAAGAATTTACCATCAGAAGCATCCGGACTGCTGCGATCCGAGCCAAGAACGGGTTGATGGAAGATGCTGTTGGGAGACTGAGTGGGTGAATGGATTGAAGGAGCACCGGTCGAGAATGAACGGTGGTGGTGATGCTGGTGACGCTTCACATCGAGAAGCTGTAAACCCATCAACCTTCGGCTTTGGAGCTCTAATGCTTGCTGCAAGTCAGCCTCTTCCTCTAGCTTCCTCCTCCACAACATGTATTGTGTCTGTGTATCATACATCATTCTAGCACCTACCATCATTTTCAAATAGAAGTATAAAATTATTAATCTATAAAATAAGGAAAAAAAATAAAAGAGTTTACAATTTCAACTTGATTTAAGGGTCAATCAGATTTACCAGTTGGAGAATCAAAATGATCCCTGGAATCAGCAGAAGTAGGAGAGCCACAAGATGAGAACTCTCCCCTGTCCATTTGGTGATGACTTCTGAAGACAGCAAACAACAATTGTCAGCAAGGCTAATTACTCCGTATAATGCATTAAAAGAAAATACAGCGCATTTGGTTGACCTGAACTTATCAGGGACTTTGCCCTTTTCTTTGTATGGCTTGACAAGAACCCGAGAATCGCAAACGAAATGTGGGTTGCCTTTAGCCAGGATGATCTTGACAGTGTCAGGGTAAACAAAGGTGACAAACCCAAACATGCGTTTCTGCTGATATGGAATCCTCACATCTTGAACTGGACCATAAATGCTACCACAAACACCAACAATCATAGATTAAGTATATTTCACACGTCATCTATAGTTTATTAACAAAAGAGGCAAACTTGCCACAAATAAAAAGGGTCAAATGCAAGCAAGTGTTAACCTGAAATAGTTGGAAACATCTTCCTCTCTGAATGTGCTATCAGCAGGAAAAGTCAAGTAGATCTGCCTCGAAGCCGGGCTCAAATCAGCTCGACCCGTGTCCATCCCGCGAGGGGATCGACTGAACTTATGAAGGTCCTCACCCAACATCAAAGCAGCAGCTGCAGCTGCAGCTCTGTAAAGAGCAAACCAGTCAACCATCAGTCAAAATATGCATAATTAATAATTAAATTAAACTAATACGGAGTAATAAGGAATTGAAAGGTAGTTAAGCGTAATTAAGTACCTTGGAGAATCATTTTGATGGTGCTGAGCAAAGACGCTCAAGTTTTTGTTCATGGAGTAAGGGAAAGTAGGTGAACCAGAAGCCATGGCAGCCATAAGCTTCTGGTGTTGCATGGACTTGGATCTAAGAAGTTCATGGCGCTGCTCTAACAACTCTAGCTTACTAGGAGACCCAATCAAAGCAGCAGCTTCAGAGTCACTAAACCCTCCACCATGAACAAATCGACAGCTCGACCCGTTTTTGCAAAACCCTTTAGCATAGTATAGACACGGCTTCCAACCGAACCCAAAACTCGGGTCGTCCAACAAAGACCCTAAATTAACATCGCTCACCGAGCAACTCCTTCTATGTGGGACACCCCCACCACCACCCCAGTTATTGGGGTTGGTGACTCCATTATACAGCATGGAGTCGCCACCCCCAAGATTAACCAAGAGGTCGGACTGGAACATGTCTGAGCTCTTGGGTCTAGAGCGCTGCTGCTCTTGGAGCTGAATTTCATCCATAAATTCATGAAATTCAGCTCCACCACCCAAACCCGCACCCACACCACCGTTCCGACTACTACTACAGTAGAAAGGTGGTGTGGACGGGTTTAAAGTCGAAGGACAAGACTTAGTACCCAAACTATTCATCCCACCGTTAGTCGACGACGAACAAGGACTGAAAAGATCATCCGAATTCTGATGAAAGTCACTAAAGACAGAGCCACCCCAAGAAGGAGAGGAAGTAGGGGAAGGGCTAACAAGAGTTGGGATAGTAAGAGAAGTTGGAATTTTAAGACCGTTAGGAAGGAATCTAGAAGTATTAGTATTAGTAGTAGTGGTAGTAGTACAAGTAGTGGAGTTTTGAGAAGAAATACACAATTCTTGCCTAGCTTTAACAACCAAAGAGTGAAGGAGATTTTCCGGTCCAAACGCCAACCTAATCATTTCTTTTTCACCATGGTCTTGGATAAGTAAAAGTCCCATTATTTTTGAGGCATTTTCAGGATCCAAACTTTGGATCCTTGAAAATACTACCTTTGTTGCTTCATATGCATCCATTTTTTTTGTCAAACCAAAGCTCACCTACCAAAATTAACAAAACTAAGCTTAATTTGTGAAAAAGATGGGGAGATTATTAGTGTTTCATGCTCATTATAGTTGATTCTTGCTTTGTAACATATTATCTTGTTCCTGCAAAAGAAGAAAAAAAAACCGAGAAAAAAAAAGAGAGAAATTAAAACTTAAAAAGGTGAGGAAAAAAGGAGTGTGAGTGTGGTGATGAAAGTCAAGACTAAAGCTATTAAAAGGTGTATTCTCGTGAGTGTGATTGAACAATTTAAAAGAAATAAATAAAGTTGGGATAAAGAAAATAATAAAAGGTGACAATAATACAGATGATTTATATTCAAAAGAAAAAACAAATGATATCTAAGTTGTCCCCATATTAAAATATTGAGTAATTGCAGAACAGCTTACTGCCCCCATGCAATTCAACCCACTTTTTACTTTTTTTTTTTTTCAATTTTACTTTTCTATTTAAATTTATTAGTTTGATATTGCTAAAAATAAAATATCCGATAAAATAGTTATTGCCTAAGATGATCTCACGCAGGAAAAGATGATTCATTTATTTATTAGGCAATAAAAAAAAGGGTAACGTTTTCTTACCAAAGTAAACCACTTACACCACCATTTTATTTTAAAATTTGTGTATGCTATAATTTGTAATATTAAGAAGAGACTTTTTATTAGTTCATAACTTTTATCTCGATCATTTATTCAATTTAACAAGTAATTTGTAATGTTACTCCTGCACTTCAATGTCTGATACAACACTTTAACTTTCACTATACATCACAAAATAGCTGTATTGGTCCTATTGGACAGTGGACACAGCTAGTTGGTGAATTTATTTAGACGTTCGCATAATGGGAAAAAAAGAGTAGTTAGATTACCCAAAGATATATGTGCAGAAGCAGAAATGTGGAAAGATGATGATATACTGTAGTCAGTATTTGTGAAGTAAGTTGAAATTACTGAGTAAATGGTATGTAGGAAAATGATGAGGATGATATTAGTAGTATAAAATGAGTGAAACATTTACTATAAAAGCCAAACCACCGTTTTCTTGGGTTGATGTAGAATAGTACACTCCTGTACTATCACGACTACAGTACTGATTCAGCAGGCAGCACTATCTGCAACCTCCCATCAAATATATCTGCCATTTTTTTTAGGGATTTATTATTGTGGTTAGGGACCAATCCATCCATATTAATTTCATATTACACCGTTTTTATCTTAACTACTTGAAGAATATTCCCCATATCTTAGGAATTGTTTAAGTCTTCTATTTTTAAGTTTTTTTTTTTTTTTTTTTTTGACAACAGTAAACCGTAAAATAAATAAAGACAACAAAGTTTAACAACTATTAGCCCGTATCTAAGCTGACAGACCAGCACGGGTAAGTTACAAGTAAAGTGCGAATTTCATTAAATGAATTACGCACGGTAATTGGTACTGGCTGAACATGTGCCAGGAATTTACTCATTTTCCAGAATTGTCCAGTGGAGTCATCCCGCATTTTTCATTCTATAGAGAGTTTGGTAGATTCCCATCAGCAGCTCCCTCTCTTCTGGCCACCTTCCTCGTCCCGTCCCTTTTGCTTGGTGAAACCACGATTATCTGTGCCACTTATGCCTTCTAACCCTGAGATGGTGCACTTTTATTTGTCTATTCCTAAGTATTGACTTATTGAAGGTAAGCTTTGTTCACTTCAGTGTACTAGAAAATTTATTTTTGTTGCCATAAAATATTTTTGATTCATTAATTAATACCCCGTATACGTTTACGAGATATATGTTATCTATAAAATTAAATCGTAACAAAGTGATACGAAAGTTAATCTACCTTCGTTGTAGCTGAAGTAAGAACAAATTAACGTGACCTACAAGTTTCATGAATTTCCAAATAGCACAACAAATTTTAGTCTTTTGTGGTTTTATGTGTAACTCGAACCAGATTAATATTAGAAACACGGGATTGATACGAACTTGAGCAAATAACGAACAACAACAATAACGGATTATAACAATAGTAACGATCCAGCAACAATAACGATTAGTAACGAACAATAACGAACCAGCAACAAGGAACACCGAACAAGTGAACGGAATTGACAAGGGAAAACGAGGCATGGACAGTCACGGTTCCTAACAGCAACGAGCAAGAATGAGGGGTATTTGACCGATCTAGACCTAAAGATGGTTCAATGGTGATCAATTTCACAAGACCTATTTATAGTTGATCAAGTTAAAGTTTGAAAACGCGTCAAACAAGAACTAGGGTTGGAACGAAACGTGTCGATCCAAATAGCACAATTGCAACAACAATTTGGTTTCTTTTCTTTATAATTCAAACGTTATAAATAATACAATAGTATACCTCCTTATATAGGAGTAATAAACAACCTAATGTTGTCAATACTTGCCTAAACTGAATAAAAACGAACAACTGGAAACTTAGCTAAACCGACTATGTAATTTTGAAAAAATAGGAAATTGTAACCCCTCCTTTTTACCCGGCCAAGGTAATTGGGAGATGTCACCATCTCGGTTTTCCGAGGCTGTGAATCGAAAACAATTATTTAGGTAACATTTTATATAAACTACTCCCTCCTATTCAGCCTATATTAGAGAAAAGAGAAAAGAGTAACAAAGGTGATTTATACATTATACAACTCGACTAAGGTCTATCTCGTATATCACATAACTATGTAACTCAACTCCAAGTGTCCATAACGCGGCCCGAATCTCAATCAACGTCACTAAACTCACCATGTACTCAAACTGCTCCGCATATGATCGAAAATTTCATATGGTTCATCACAGGCCACTCCAATTAAAGCAGGCGATAATTACACACAACCAACACATGTCAGTTCGATAATACAAATACTCATGTAATGACACATGAACACGAATATGCAAGACAACGATAAACACATAAGGCACAATATCCATCTCCATATATATCCCCATGACGGCACCGCAGCGCGACCCACCAAACAGCCGGACCGCAACCCGTAAAACAAGTGGACTGTAATTATAAGTCTGAATGACTTAAAATCGCATAAACAAGCACTCACAGACAGTAAGGTTCACTCGGGTATCAGTTACAAGTTTAATTTGAGTAAAAATAGTAAATGACTCTCTAAAATCATGAAAATTTATGGTAAATTTGTTAACGCAATGAACTATAACTGTGCCAAATTTGGTTTTTTAAGGACTTGTAAGTATTTTTAATAATTGCTCAAAGACCGATAAACTGACAAACACTCTAAAACTGACTGAGCAAGGATTGTGACAGATAGAATTCTTCTCAAAGCACTAAGCCAATGAGATAGGGGTGTGAAATATGAGTCCAGCACACAACAAAGACTCGGGAATCACTGATCCAACACTAAGCAAAGATCAAATCTCCAACACACAGTCAAGAGAGCAATTTCAGAAACAATTGTTTAGAAATCTTATAATTTGGTTTAAACTTAGTCTGTTGTTCTCATTCATGAAGCTTGGCTTATATAAGCCAAGTAAGATAGGTTAAAAACGTTCATAATAGACAATCCAATGGTTCAGATTGTCCCTTGCTACAATATAAGAAAAACAGCTAAAGTTTTTGGAGAAAACAACACAACTAGACAAACTGATAAAGTAATAAAGCAAAAAGCACGTTCAAGCTTTTGTTGTCTTGTGCAGGTTGATGCAGGATCATTAAAAAGCCTTGGCCTGGCTTTTACTCTTGTTTGGTGAGTCATATAAGAGGACTCCCTCACATAACACCCAAAGTTTTGGATCCAAATAAGAGCTGGGACCCCTGTAGTATTCCCCTAACTCACATGTTTTCTTCTGAAATTGTTGTTGTTGTTGTTGTTGATGTCCTAATATTCTAGATTAATGCTGCTGAAAATGATGATTAAAAGCTAGCTGCAACCTTTTGGAAATTGGCCTGCATGACTATGTACACTGGAGCCTAGCCCTGGACTTAGCTTAAGCTTGAAAATGGGACTCAGTCAGCCTGAAAGTCCTGGACCAGAGCCCTTGATCTTGTCCTGATGGAGGTGTGTTGTTGGGTGGCTAAGCTTGAGATGGCTTGGCTTGCTGCCCTTGTCTAGGACCTGGTTAAGGTTGGGTCAGGGCTAGGGTGATCCTGCTGAGCTCCTACTCCAACAAGTACTCGGGACACGCCCATACGTGGTACCAAGCCCGGGCGCTAATCGGACCCCTGCCAGGCGTCATGACACCAAAGGAGCCCCTTCACACTCAAGTCATAAACGTGCACGTCTCTCCCGGAGTGGGAAACTCGAAGAGGCGAGCCAAACGTAAGACGGTCTCCCGAACTGCCTTACGTCTCCTCAACAACCGTATATCACAACTACAACTCTACCACATCCTCTAACATCCACAACAATCATATGTATGCAATATGCAACACAAAATGCCAATATATGCGACACTTCATGAGACACAATCCCAAATATGCCATGAACAAGTATCCTCAATTCAGCTGACTCTTTAAGTCACCATATCTCATTATCATGCTATAATGAGACTCCGGCAACAACATGAGACTCACAACAATCCCCAATGTCATGATACGATGCACTACTACCTCAACCGTCACATCCTACATAAATCAAATAATAACCATTACAATACATCCTATACTCTTATATAATACAAAATCCCTTATACCCCTTTAATTAACCATATTAATAATAATAATTAATAATTAATAAACCCATCAAAACCCCCCCAAAAGTTAGGGTTTATAAAAGAAATAGAAAAGGATAGATCTTACTAACAAGGTGAAAGGAGAAAGGAGAA
Organism: Silene noctiflora; assembly: GCA_009801015.1. Classification (NCBI taxonomy): domain Eukaryota; kingdom Viridiplantae; phylum Streptophyta; class Magnoliopsida; order Caryophyllales; family Caryophyllaceae; genus Silene; species Silene noctiflora. Next base: position 61,300 of record VHZZ01004345.1, on the reverse strand, counting down.
AAGGTGCACCATCTTCAAATCCACTACTACGAAAACACGGTTTACTGACGGCTAAAATCCGTCAGAAAAGGCCAAAATCCGTCAGAAAACCGGATTTCTGACGGATTTTCCGT
>VHZZ01004340.1:46090-58778 GCA_009801015.1 Silene noctiflora | reverse complement strand
AATCTTAGTTTATTGATCACATTCTAGGATTAAACTTGTTATACATTCTATTAGTCGGATGGCACAGAAATGTATTAGAACTAACATGTTTAGTAGATCGACTTAACTCATAGTGAAAGCTTGTTAGGACCCGATTTAAGGCCGATCCTAAAAGTTAAAGCTGGTTGTCGTTAGGCCTAGATGATAATTTTTGTCTACTAGTTTAGCAACTATTTAAATCATCGATTTGTATGAATGAACCGAACTTCCTATACGACTTTTATTTTATTGTTTGATTTTATATTTTTACTTTGAATTTACCATAACCATCCCCCATAACTTGTGACTAACCAAGGTAAAATTCTAACCATCACAACTAATTAGCAACCACCGCGCTCTCCGTGGATTTGACTCCTAAATACTACATTTATTTGTTGTACCTAGGGTAATTTATTTTTGATAGGGTTGCGATACCTTAGTCAATGGGTGAATTAGTGAGTAAACCATCTTTTTCATGCTTAATAATTGTGTTTAATTATTTCATGAATTTGTTAGTTTGGAATTGTTTGATTTGTGGACAAATTATAGAAAATCGGTTGTTTGGAGTGTGTAAACAATTAGTTTGGTGCCCAACAATTATGTTGGAGAAACTTTCGGTAAGATTGGTGGTATGTTGGTTGAATTCTTTCATTATAAGGGTAATTTAAATTCTGGTGCAAATGAGCCGAAGCTCCTCCCCGACGGAATTTTTGAGAAGGGCTTTTAGAAGTGCTGTAATGTTTGAGCCGAAGCTCATCTTGGACAACATCTATTTTAAGTTTGTTTTTCTTCAAGTGATTATTTACTTGGTTAAGTATTTTTATAGGTTGTTTTACATGATTTGCTTGACTTATATTATGTCATAGGCTTGTTTTGTGGACCTTGGGTGACTCTTCTATCATAGTGTATGCTAATGAATGACTCGGGTTTGGGATGTTTACATTTTATCTTGTGTTTTACATAAATACAACTCGTACATTATCGCTTGTTTATACTTTATCCAAATGATTTGTAAATGTGAAATGAAATGTTTATTCATGTTACAAATGTATGAAATGACACATATTACCTCTCATTTTATCCTTGTGAGTTTGTCATGTTGCTACATTCATGCGTACCTTGTCTTACGCCCCACTTAGGTCGTTTTCCTAGTGTAGGTTCACTCTTATCATTCCGCCTTCTTAGGTCATTTTCCTAGTGTGGGGTACTCGACTTCCGTTTGTTGATCGAGTCTTGGATGTGATCGTTTATTGCATGTCGTTCAGGAGACGTTATCTCTCGAGAGTCTGGCCAGGTTTAGACCAGGACCGTTAGTCCTATTAAGATGAATTTGAGTATAGAGTAGTAAGGATGTGGTACGTGACTTGAATGATTTCTCATGCGAATACTCATTTGATCCCGCTCTTGTGTTTCGTTTATTGCTTATTAACTTGAATTGCTTATGTTAATTGGATGTGAGAGTCTTGGTCCTATCGGATACTAAAGGTGAGATGAACGCCTTCTAGTTGCGATATGATCGCCAGGATTGATGCTCCAATCCGTTCTTATGGTGAGATGCAAGCCATAAGTACGCATGTGACGTTAGTAGCCACGTCCCGTACAATGTTTTCTCAAAGATTTCCAAAGCAATGACACCGATTTTCACTCACATGTATTATATTGTTGGCCTCTAGTTTATCTATGTCACATAGTGTTTGTATTGACTTGAGGTTGTGTTATCATTTGATGGATTGATCAAATTATCTCATATGAATGCCTTATATGCCTTTGTTCATGGTTGATTTCACATGCATTGAATACTATTCTCATGTCGTAGTGCTTATGTCAATTTGTTATGTTTCATATGCTCTAATATGTTCTTTCTTATCTGTGTTTTGATGTAATATGGCTGGGAGAACCCTGAGTTACTCCCCACTGATTGTGACATTTATTTTAATGAATGAACAGGTTACAGGTAGGTGATTATTTGAGGATTACGACGAGTGAGCTAGCGAGCGTTGTTCATACAACGATTGACCTTTCGTTGTAGTTTAGTTTAGTAGTTGATATATAACTTTGTATAGTCTAGGGATCGGGATCCCTTGCATTCATTTAAGTTGTAATTTGTATAAAAGATTTCTTTATCTTAAGTTTATTTTTATCTTTCATAAAAATCCGAGGGTGTCACAGTTGGTATCAGAACTATAACGCTCCCGACGCACACACATGTATCCCAACCTTAATTAGAACTTGACCTTGAATAATGAATGATTGATGGGTAGATTTAAGGACCTAAGGTGGTAGTCTTTAATGTGCTTGCTCTTTGTTAGGTTCTAACATGTTTGTTGGTTTTAAATGGTTGTTTTTGCTCCCTTGGATCAACAAACCATGAGCTTAACCATGTAAGATCAAGTCTTGGTGTCTAATGCCGACGGTTGAAGATGTGTTCAACTTTTCAAGAGTGCTTTTACTTACTCTAAGATCTTTCTCGTTCTTAGTGTACATTGTCTTATTCTTTGCTTTTTGATGCTTACCTTTCTTCTAAACCCACTTTTGTTTTACCTTGGAATCTACTTTTATACCTTCCCAACTTATCATTTGTTTCTTGCATATCCTTCCATGTCGCCATGTAAATATCTCTCTTCCTTTTGTGGGATGTTAACCTTAGTTGGATAGTTTGGTTTTTGAGGAGATTGTTTGGGTTTGACTCCTAATCCTTACTTTGAGAAGTTGTATTGTTAGAAAGGCTTGGGAAGTTTAATGAGATGTGTCTTGGTGATTCTAGTGCTTAGGTACTTGTCATGAAGTCGGTACGATTGATTGGTGTAATTGATGGTGTATGATTTGAGTTGTATAAGAGAATAAAGCTTTGGAACTTGTGATTAACCTTTTTAATTGTATTTGGGATTTGAAAGTTTGGTACGTTGAACTTTGTTACTTTTGATTTATATGTGGATTAAAGATTAATGATGTCGGATTTGAAGGAGATACTTTTGGGGTGTTGATGACCATAAATGGATTAGTGTTGTGATTTGATGTTAGTTAGCTCTTGAGACTATTTGAGTTGAGAATGATTTAGCATTAAGAACTCTTCGTTAAGCTTACAAATTTGGAGACTTTGAGGCTGTGTAGGGAACTTGAGATAATGGGATAGTGCTACAATTTACCATAGTTCCGCTTTTGGGAACCCGTAATAGGTCAAAGGGTAGATGAAATTGGGATCCAATTGATTTGTCTAACTTGGGTAATTGTGCATCTTTCTCTAAAGGGATTGTGTTGGAGTGGGCTTTCATGAAAGACATTTCTTAAGAGTTTTAGGTTGGCTTGTTACTACTTGAATTGGAATGTGAACCTTGTGGAAGTTTTGAGGAACTTATTCCTGGAATTTATGAGTTTGAATATAGAGGTATCCCTTGAATCTTAGAAGTGTAACCTTGATGTTAAGAACCTTAAGCTTTTAGAAGTGTGTGGGTTAAGCCTTAACTTTTCCATTATATCATTTTTATTCTCTTTTCTTCCGTGATAGCTTTGTTGAACCATGCCTTTACATATAAGTTTACTTATCCTCCTCTTGTCTCAGATATCCTCCTAACTATAGTACCTATTAGTTTACTCGTGGCTTCATTATTTTTGGAGTCTATATCTTTGAGTTTCATATCTTGTCATGCTCTTGCGTGCCTTTGAAATTCTTTATCGTTTCCCTACCCCATTGTTCCTCTTTATTCCCTTGTAGGGTGGTTGTCTTGTTGGCTACGTTGCGGAATGGTGGAATGTGTTTTGAGGATTTGTGGGTTTTGACTTTGTCGAAATTGGTTTAATGAGTGTATTTACATTTTATCATGTGAAATGGGAGTTAGACTTTAGATATAATCCTAATAGTGGTGGTAGTGTACTCTCTTGATCACTTCATGTGTAGAGGATTAGTGATGTAACTGTTGCTTGGAGGTTCGAGTTGAGCATAAGGTTAGTATAATCGACATGCTTTTGTTTGGGTTTTAATGGTTACCCAGTAAGTGTTTTAGGCGAGATTGTTGCTAGTTATTAGACTCTCATTCGAATATTCACTTTACGGTAATGAGGATTTGTAGTCAAGATTTGTAGGATATTATTGTAAGTTGGGATCGAAAATTTTTGAGTTGAGTTGAGTTAGATGATTTAAATGGTTGTCCCGTAGCCCTTGCTTGGTAATATTTATGATTTGGAGAATGTCATCATTTCTAGTTTGGTTCCGAGTGTATAACGAGAGTTCGTTTGTGATGTTAAATAGTACAAAGAGCCCTGGATTTGGATCATTGATTGAGGATTTTACCATGTTGAGAGACTCTTAGTTGATGCTATTTGGATATGAGTATAGCTGTGTTAGTAGTTCTGATCTTGTTTTATGGATGTCGTTTGTAGATGGTTCATAATCAGGAGTTGTGAAATCCCAGTTATGGTGAAGTACCTTATTTCATGGAATAGCTTAAATTTAAAGTGTCGTAAGTGGAATTGAGGAAATCCTTGGAAGTGATGTGGTTGTGAGATTTGTTTTCGAAGAATGTTTGAGGAACCATTTAGAATGACGTTGTTATTTATGATTGGAGTGTGTGGCACTTCCATGTTGCCTAGTGCCCTTTGTTTGCTATTTATAGAATTTTTTTATCGTGCTTGGTAATTGTGATGCCTAAGTTGCTTTCCATTTTGTGCAATTTACTAACCAATTTGAGTTGCCATATTGGGTGGCTTTTTAGAATTTTGTGTTAGTTTTGCAAAGCTTGACTTATTTTAAAGGTTTGAAAATGAAAGTTGGCTTTCAATTTAGCATGTTTTTAGAAAGTTTGAAATGAATTATCACTTTTAGTTGGTTTTAACGTTTGGTTCGATGTTAGGACTTATTATTGGAGACGTCTAATAACTTATTCTACGCTTATCAGCGTATGATTTTGTCTTTGACCTTGTCTTTGATTTTGGATGTTAGCGTTCTTGAATGCGCAACGAGAACTCTTTTGTTCATTTGGCGAGAAACTTGTGCTTTTGGAATTTGTAGTTTAGTCTTTGATTTGACCTTGTCTTTGATTTTGTATGATTTTGTCTTTGACCCTGTCTTTTACGACGAGTGAGTTAGCGAGTGTTGTTCATACAACGATTGACCTTTTGTTGTAGTTTACTTTAGTAGTTGATATATAACTTTTGTTTAGTCAAGGGATCGGGATCCCTTGCATTCATTTAAGTTGTAATTTGTATAAAAGATTTCTTAAGCTTAAGTTTATGTTTATGTTTATCTTTCATAGAAATACGGGGGTGTCACAACCTTGCTCTTCCCTTTTTTTCGAGGTAGAATGTAATTATGAATAACATTGATCCATAGCTTTGCAATAGAAGAAAGAGAGGAAGGCGTCAATTGCGAGCTAATTGTAGCATTTTCATCAAAGAATCTCTTATACCTGAGCTTTGCTTGTCATTAATCGATTTCCACTCATCCCACACTTGAATCTCAATCCCCTCAAGACTGAGACCCATCAGATTACCAAACTCCTCCATTGTATTGTGACGAACGTTTCACCAAAATTATCAGATAGAACTTTTTTTTCAATTTTCTGAGTTCCCAAAACTGGGATAATTGAACGGAAAAATATCATGAGATGTAGCAAGAAATTTACCCCAATCGTGATACTCTAAGTCGGCTTTAAAAGTTTTCAACGCAAGAGAATCACTATACAAGTTAGAATCAAAGATACGACCATAAAACAGAGGATATCAAAGATTCTTACCAACTTGTTTTAGTTCGTTCTTGGTGAGTCCAATATCATCAAAATCTTGGTAAATGGACTTATTTTCCCGCAGAATAGCCGTAGATTCCGAGTCCCCTTCCTCAAATTTCTCGACCTTCGGTTTCTTACCCACGAATTGATGAGACAAATCCATGGACGAGTCAGAATGAGCTTAATCAGAGTTTGAGACTTTAATACCCCGTGAATTCTAGCAGTGCAGTCGGCCGAGTACAACTAGGTACTCGACCAAGTGGCCCTTCACTCGACCGTGTGTATGGACCGAGTACCCTCTGGGCATATTTTCTAGCTCCTGTAAGTTGTGTCACTCAGTCGAGTGGCTGGTGCACTCGACCGAGTGCCATCGAGCACTCGACCGAGTATACGGACTGTGGACTGTTTCTCGAATGGGCTTTGTGCTAGTGGGCCTTGGTATATAAACTCTTTTTTCAGATTTCCACTCATCCCTCACCAAAACCCTAACATCCTTAGCTCTCAAAAATCCCCAAAAATCCCCCTTACCTTATCCTCAATATTTCCACCATACCTTTGAAGATTTGCTTTCCAATTCACATCCCTTGTCCATTGTTTACATTTGTAAGTATTCATTCACTCCTTTCCCTTTATTCTTATATTAGTATACCTTAATCTTGTAGTGTGTTTTCTTATGAAATTAATTGGGGTTTTCACTAATTAGGTGGGATAATTAAGGGTTAATTAGTATTATTATTGTTGTAGTAATTTGTTGTATTAGTTAGTCATTCATTGTGTAGGAGAAGACTTCATTGAGGAGCCCTTTTAGCTTTCTTGCTTGACTACTTGGAGATTTACAAGAGGTAGGGTTTCCCCTACTTAGCTTTGACAATATGAGTGTTTGCCCTTTACACTAGTTGTCATGAATTGCATATTACATTTGGTAGTTGCATGATAACATGAGTAATTGGGTAATAAGGGTTTGGTTGCATACTAATGTTAGGTGTTCATCGTATCTTGTAATTGGGTAAGTGGAATTGACATCATATTATCACTTGGTTGCATTATAACATGAATTGGAAAGCTTGCTAATTGATTAGTTGGATTATTGGTAAACATGTGAATTCTTGTCATATGATGGTTTATTATTGTGTGGAAAGATATATTGGTATATTGTGCATGTTTGGTTTATTGTGGATGTTGGAGGTGGCGAGTGGAGGATTTGGGAGTATTATGTTAGGTTGTTGAGGAGACGTAAGATAGGTCGGGAGACCGTCTTACACTTGAGTCACCTCTTGGAGTTTCCCTCTCCAAGAAGGACGTGCACGTTCATGGCTTGAGTATGGAGGGACGTGTGCGGTGTCACGACGTCGGGCGGGGGATACGGTTAGCGCCCGAGTCCGGTACTGACAAGGGTTTAGTAGTTGACCTTAGTCAAAGTAAACCTAAATTACTACTAACAATAGCTAGAGGTAAGCCAGGGTCGAATCCACGAAGAGGCGATGATAATCTATTTGCTAAGGTCTAAATCTGTATTAAAGGTAACAATTCTTTGAAGGGTTGATTGGATAACTAAAACTAATTGTAAGATAAATAAAAGACAAATTCAATAATAGAAAAGAGGTTTAGGGATCAAGTTCACTAGGCAGTTATACGGGGATGTGATTTAACTAATTAACAGAGCAAGTATGTTTTTTAATTCCATATGATCAGTTGATTCTAATATGTTCTTTAGATCTAATTTAACATGCGGTCGCTATCAGTAAACTAGTTCTATTTAATTGTCGCAACTTATACTAGTCTTAACCCGATCGGTGAAAATCCTAGTTTGCAAGACTAATCGATTAATCCTGGCCAGTAACTAATAAATTAGATGTAAGACAACAATTAAACAACAACACAAAAGCAATTTAACCATTAACTCATTAATATAAACCCCTTATAACAACCTAGATCTCTTTTCACCCCGGATAGATAAATTAGCTACACATACTAACTAAGCTAACAACAATAATAAAGATAGAAGACATAATTCAAGGCATAAATAAGATGAACAATAAATATTGAAATATTAAAGTAAGATTAGATTAATACCGTACGAAATAATTGATGAATAAGGCTTAGATTCGAAATAAACATAAACTAAACTACACTATAAGTTTTTAGAGGTTTCTAGGGTAAAAAAAAAGCATAAACAAAGCATAGGCGTCGAGTTGGTATTTATAGCATTAAATAAATCTATTAAGGAAAGTCCTCGCGGAAGTGGGATTGTAGGCAATTCTCAATCGAGTACTAGCATACTCGATCGAGTATGCTCTTCTCAGCAGCTCCAACTCTCGACATTTGATTTCCTCTTAATTGCATGCATATACTCGATCGGGTACTGGTGAACTCGATCGAGTATCTCCTCTTCTTGTTACTTCTTCGTCTTATCTTCTATTCTCTTCCTCTAGATTTGCGTGCCATGCTTCGTGTATTCCTTCATGCCATTCCGCGGTGCTTCATTTCATTCTTTTGCTCCACAAATGCATCAATTCTGCATTAAATACCAAATAGCGCCAGTAAAAACATTCCAATATAAATGACATATAAATAATGTAATTAGCACGAAATCTATACAAAAATCGATTAAGGGGAGGCATATAGTTGTATATAAATGTGACTCATCAGGTACAATAGGTGTGTCCTGATTACCACATTACGTACTACGGTCCGGCTATTTGGTGACGGTGTTGTGATACCGTCACCGGGTTTGATATGGAGTTTGGAGAACTTGTATTGTTGCATCACACCGTCACCGGGTTGGATATGGAGAGGATATGGAGTTTTGAGAAGTTGTACTGTTGCATCATTACTTCAAATCCTAATCATTACTCTTTCACATTCACATGATTTGTAGGTATTTGTATTATTGAAGTTAACCAAGTGTTTTAAAAATGTCTGTGGTGAACCATATGATGATTTCCGCTCATATGGGGAGCAGTGACTTGACAAGTAGCATGTGCATACATACGTTGGAGGCTTGGGAGAGATCCTCACATTACCATGTCATCACTTCTTGTTGTCTTAGATTTTTGACATTCTAAACTCCACTTTAGTTATTTGGATTTGTATATTTGGAGTTGCTACTTAAATCCCTGGACATGTATTCACTTAATTTAACTACCTAATTATTTATCGTAAATTGCTTTTATCGTATGTTCACACTACAAGCTTGGGAAATCAAGTCATGTAGCACTTCCATAGGTTACAACGGCCTTGAGGAAGGCCTCCCGATTTATGGGGGTGTTAGAGAGACATGGACCGTGGAACGAGTGCGAATGTTTCTCTAAGGGGTTTGAGTTTTTTTTTTTTGGATGCCATGGTTGTTGAGAAGCAAAAATAAGAATTTGGAATGTAATAGGTTTCGGTTCAAGAATATGGAAGGAGGTGAGAGTTGTTGATGGTAAAAACAAGGTAGAGGTGAAAGGTTTTTATAAGGAGTAATAATTGATGTATGAAAAGTTATGTTTTGGTAAAAGAGAAAGAGAAAGTGACGTGAGAGGAAGAAGAAGTAAATATTTGAAAAGATTTTGGATAAAAATATNTGGATAAAAATATGATAGTTGTAGTTGTACAAAATATTAATCCAACTTTTTTCCGTACAATTCCTTAATGTAACAACTTTCCTTTATTAAATACGAAGATATTTTGTGAGGGTCATAATGACACAAAAGCTGACAAAATATTTTGTAAGAATATATAATACTACATATGAGAAACTATTTCATTACGAAGATATTTGTAACACCCCAAGAAATTGTGAGAAAGTTGTCCCACATCGAGAAAATAAATTGATTATGATATGTTTATAAGAGATTCCATCCACTATTTAGTAACAAGGCCCTGTGCTTTTGGGCTTAAGTGAGGACAAATAATAGGCCCAAAGGTGCGCATCTCATCTTATTGAGGTTGTGTTACGACGTGGTGGGTCGGGTTGTTATAAATGGTATAAGAAAAACACTGCAACAGTGTGGTGAGCATGTGGTCGGGAGTACCCGGGTCACCCACCTAGCGGAGGAGGATTCTGGATCTGGCTGCGGTCAGGTTTATAGCACAACGAGGACGTTGTGTTCTTTAAGTGGGGGAGTTTGTAACACCCCAAGAAATTGTGAGAAAGTTGTCCCACATCGGGAAAATAAAGAGATTNTTTAAGTGGGGGAGTTTGTAACACCCCAAGAAATTGTGAGAAAGTTGTCCCACATCGGGAAAATAAAGAGATTATGATATGTTTATAAGAGATTCTACCCACTATTTAGTAACAAGGCCTTGTGCTTTTGGGCTTAAGTGAGGACAAATAATAGGCTCAAAGGTGCACATCTCATCTTATTGAGATTGTATTACGACGTGGTGGGTCGGGTTGTTATAATATTTTTATCACTAAAAATTTCAGGATTATTTAAAAAGTGTTCCAAATACGAGAAATAATGAAATATTGAATCATATGATATAGATCTAATGTATGAACAAATATCCAACTTGAATCTTAAATCGATCATAAATTTTGTTAAAAACACACACATACTCGTTCATAATAATAGAATCATATGATATAGATCTAATGTATGATATAGTCTAGAATGTTTGATCCTCATGTGATTATGCTTGAACCACGGAACGTAGTTAATCTAGAAGTACCTTCTTTTTTTTTTTTTTTTTATTTATTTATTTTTATCTATAGAACATGCTCCGAAATTAGCACCTGAATATCTTTTAAGATAAAAATTGTCAGTTTACTCGTTCCAATGAGATAACATAGTATAAGTTTTACAGCTACCAGATGTGTTTCTTTAGGATTTGCTTGAAATCTTACACATACTGTAACACCCCCATTTATCCAAGAGCCTTAACTAGGCCTTCCTAGATAAATGAGACTGTTACCATCTCAGAATGACCGAGGTAGTGAATAACAAAGTAAAACAAACCAAAATACTTTATATAAAACTGATTAAATTTAAACTTTTCATATTACAATTACTACGCAGCGGAAATAAATAGAATACATAAAAATAAAGTCTCCATCGACTAAGTGATCTAGACAGAACTACGGTTCAACATCTCATGTCTTGCATCCCGTAAGCTCCCAAGTCCTCTAACTCAAATACCTGTCAATCAACTGCATCCCAATATTTGGTTCATCACAAGTGTTCACGAATACACTGTCAACCACGAGGTTGAGTAGAATAACAATCAACAGATAATAACAAGCATAATATAAACATTCAAGATATGATATGCAAATGCCAACATTACCGAGCTCACTTCCTGAAACACGTTTCGTGTTCATCCCGCCAATCCCTGGCCCGGGGTATCCATCATCCCAATACAACATTTAGGTATCCATCATCCCAACACAAAGTTGAGGTATCCATCATTCCAATAAAATATTGAGGTAACCATCATCCCAATAAAATATTGAGGTTTCCATCATCCCAATATAAACTGAGGTATCCAATGGAAATGATATGCAACAACAATATATACTCATCCCAGAACGAGCTTGAGGTATCCAATACAAAAGATATGCCATAACGATAAATAATAACTGCCAACCAATTCATCTCAACACAAAGCTGAGGCATCCAACAATAATAATAAAACTCATCCAATAAACCAATAATCCATTCAATTCACATTAAGTAATAAATTACACAAACCATTAATAATACGAGTTGAGTTGAGTAGTTATCCTACCTCATAAGCAAGCAATCCAATAATCGAGATAATCCCAATAACGATAAACACACCGTCAACAAACTCCGCCCGCTAAACCAAATATTAATAATAAAATACGAATTAATAATTACTCTAATATTATTAATTAATTATTTAAACTAATTACGTAAAATAATTAACCAAACCAGACTCGAAACCAAACATAAAACCACACAAACACCGCTCCTTCATATGACTCCCACGACCACCACGGTCAACCACTGGGACCACTCTCACCACCAGCATGACTGCCTCACTGCTGCCATCACCCTCGAGACACTCGCCATCCCTATCAACGACCAGACACGGCCAGAAACCAAGCCCTACACTCACGACTCACGCACACTGTCACGAACACCTCCACCAACCCAGCAGCACCGTGGCCAACACTGGCCCCTGGTGACACCACCATCCACACCACCTCACGCCGACGAACCCAGTCACACCACCCAACCTATACCTAACCCACGACAACACCGTCAGCAACGTAACCTCAATTCACGACATTCCGGCGACGACAACACCAAGCACCGCCGACGACCACCCTAACACCACCCTAAGGGTCAGCCTAATCTCCTTTATGCATCCTAAGCCTAACCAAATCTATTCGGGTCCAATTGCTTGGTCGAATCAAGGTCGAAGCCCCTGTTCCCCTGTTTTCATCCCGCTGCAACACCTGACCAAAACCCCGACCCCAGCGCCACTTGCCACCGCGTCAGATACCCATCCTAGCCCTAATCTAACCCTTGTAACCCCAGGAGTCACTACCCAAAGTTTGGCCCAATTTCATCTTGGTTTGGGTCAGATTTGAGCCTTCCTAAGATCGGTTCAACTAACTAGTTATTATAATTGTATTAAGCCCTAATTCAGGTCAAAGTCAAACGACAGTCAACCACAAGGTTAAGGTGGTCAATGGTGCTCCTAAGCTAGGTCACGGTGTAGTCAAGGGCAGTCAAGGACGGTCAACGGCTGAACTTATAAGACGGTTTTAATAAAATAATTGATTTAATTATAAGACGGAATTATAAAATATCTCTTTGATTTTAAGACGGAAATAATTGCGAGGCAGATATGAAATTCTCCTTTAAAACTCCCTTACTAGGTTTTATGTAATTTTGTAAGAGCGAAAGTGAATTATGAAAGGACAAAAGTTGGTATTTATAGTCATAAAAGTAAGGTAGTATGGAAAGATACAAATACTAATATATATTATTATT